>JBBJLR010026757.1:0-12828 GCA_037577145.1 Brachypetersius gabonensis
GGCTTCAAGCACAGCTCGTCTTGAGCCTCCGCCGCTCAAGAGAAGAGGGAAACATGCGTCAAGACTCTTCTCAGTCTGGAGTCCTTCACGATCTTCAAGTGTCGCCTGAAGACCCACCATTTCAAGGAGCACTTTGGTGACTATGTCCCTTTACTACTGCTTACTTATTTCTTTAAAAAAAAAAAAAAAAAAAATTCCCTTGATTTCTTTATGACTTGCTTTGTTCTTCTCTATAGCTTATGTATTGCTGGGTTGGGTGTTGGCTAATTATTACGTGACAGTTGTCGTATAGATGCTCTGACCACAGTATCTGGGTTAAATAGTTGACTTGGATTTAGGCTAAGAACAGTTTTTCAGGTAAGAAACAGTCGTGGACTTCTTAAGCGCTGATGTACGTTGCTCTTGATAAGAGCGTCAGCCAAACACTGTAAATGTAAATAGGACGAATTAAGATGGGATCTGGTATTACAGAAGCAAATCCTAACTGGATTTAGGAATCCTATCTTATCTTAAGTTAGGAATCCTAAGTAAGCAATCTAACATCGATGATCGACTTTTATGTCTGTTACTTAGCAACTAACGCAACACATCATCTCACGAAGTCACTGTTACCTGCTGCCACTGTAACTTAACGAAGCTACAGCCCATAACGCTGTATTGTCAGAGTATCATTATTACTGTCTTCAGAATATGGATATTAAACAACGTCCTGCTCTGAACTTTAAGCCAGGCGACCTGGCCAAAGGTATTGGGACAGAGCTGCCATAGAAAACTATGCTCGCAAAAGTATAGGAACACATGGCTTTTTCCTAAATAAGATCCTAAACCGCCATTACCATGGTTACCACACAGTTAAGATACGACATGGAGGGCCAGAGTTCAGCACAATCTGGTAGCACCTCATCTCAAAACAGACTAATGAAACCTTGCAATCAATAAATAGTTTGAATCAGACGCCAGACTTTTGTGGACAGATCCACAGTACTTCTGGAGAAAGTGGAAAATGAAGTAAATTGGACTTTTCTTTTAAAACAAACAAAACTGCACCATGAGGAACAATCACTTCAGACCACACCAGGGCTGGAGAGGTCTGATCTTGGATCAGATTCTTCCATATTTATGACTGTCATGACTGAGAACCTCAAATTAGAGATAAAATTTATATATAAATATAAAAAAAACCTCTGGTCCTGGAGTATCCCTGTACTGGTGGCGAGGGAAGCAAAGACTCCCAAAATGATCAGCTCCAGAAGATCGAACGTTCCCTTTGAGTACTGTTCCCTTTAGAAGATGCCTATCTAAAGCCTAGCTATCAGCACAGAGCCACAAAGTGCCACATCAGAATACCCTCAGAGGTCATGTTGTCTTATGCTGAAGAGGAAATGCCTTTGAAATTGGTGTTCTAAGAAGAAAACGACCCTAAACACACCTGTAAACCAGTAATATCTTGGTTCCAGACCAACAACTGAAGTTATGGAGTGGCCACATGGTCCCAATCTGGGAACCTTAATCCCAAAAAAAAAAAATTGAGGTGACTTTAAAACTGCTGTTTCTGAGGCAAAAGCAAGAAATGCAGCAAAATTATGGAATGTAGTTCAATCATCCTGGGCTGGAATACCTGTCAGGAGTTGTTCGAATCCATGCAACACAGATGTGCAGCAGTTCTCAAAAACACTAAATATTAGTTCAGTGATAAACATTAAATCAACATTAAAACATGTTTCAGTTTATATAGTGAATTTTGGAGTTTACAGACACGGCTATGTTTTTGAACAGCCTGATATTCCATTATCTTCACTTTCTCTAAAGGAATAACACAAATTTGGTCACTTATTCTTCATGTTTTGATCAGGAATAGAGCATATAGTGTTCCCAATGCATTTACGTGCATGGAAATTTAAAGCTTTATTTACTTTTTTTAAACATACTTCTATTACTCTGAACACAATTGTACTTTCTTACTGTATAAAACACTGTATTCTGATTCAAAAAATTTGCCAAAGGTCCATGCTCTTAAGCTGCACAGGACATGTCTTGATAAAAACCTACTAAATGGACCCGTTGCTGGCTATTAAGGTTTGGGTGGGCCAACACACATTAAAAGAAGTGTAGAAGAGTACCTTAGAACTGTGGGCTCTGGCATTCCAGGATCTGCTCCTCGTTTGAATCCTGTAGAGGAAATCAAAATATTGGTCAATCAAAAAAAAAGTGCTGCACAAACGATTGCAGAAATATTGCTTGAAACCTCTTTTGCAGAACCAAAAGCCGCCCTGATTGCAGAAGGAAAGCTCTAAGAAAAATCATTAAACATAACTGACTAAGCTTTACTACAGCAACAAAAAAATCCTCTATTGCAGAAAAACTAATATTTTAATGTATATAGTACTTTGCGTCACTGTCCGAAACGTTGGATTTCTCACAACTGTATCCTGTACTGGAATGAAACTCCACGAGAAAAATTACACACACAAACAGGGAAATCTCTCTCTCTGTTATACCAGCACAATTTAATGGGTGCGTAGCTTATTAGGAAGTTGAGAAAGGGGGGAAATAGACAAGGGGAATACAGAACATTAAAAAAGGCACACCAATAAGCCAAACTCATCGTTTAATGTACTGTATTTACTGTTCAATAATTGTATTTTTTATTTATCGGTTTAGATTTTTTGCTAAGTAACAAAATTATGATTTTCACAAGTTTTTTTCTTTATACTGCACAGAAAATGAGAAATTTTAAAGTGGACATATTATATCAGGGACATATTATACCTCTTTATAAAGTAATAAAATGTCATGAAGTTCTTTGCACAAAATCACTGTGAGCCGTTTAAGAGCTCGGTCACTTTTATGCAAATAAGCTGTTGCTCATAGAAGCATATGATTTCCAACACCAAAATCTTTCAATTGACTGATGTTTTTTGTTTTTTAATAGCAGCAGTAGAGACCCAAATGGAAATACAACAGGGTGCATTTGTGTTTGATATTTTTAGATTTGTGTATTTTTCAATTTGGAAATTTTTATACTGTTTGTAGTCTCATAACGGAGCAGTTTCGGATGAATTTCACAACGTGCTGTACTTCGTATAACTACGCATGTGACATAAAACATCTTGAATCATGCATATTCATCTGATGTGCATCTATTAGCCATAGCCTTAAAACCACCTGCCGTTAGGCCGTGGACTCCACAAGACCTCTGAAGGTGTGCTGAGATATCTTCTACTAAGACGTCTGCAACAGATCCTTTAACTCCTGAGTTCCAAAAAGGGACCTACATGGTTTGGACTAGTTTGTCCAGCATTTCACTACAGACGCATAATCAGATGGAGATCTAGGGAATTTGGAGGTCAAGTCCACACTCCATTCACCAGTAGTTCTTCCCTGGCTCACTTTTGGTAGGAAATAACCACTGCATACCATGAACACCCAACAAGACCTGCTGTCTTGGTGCAAAGTTCTTCTCAGGTGGCACTGGAAGCAGATTATCTATGTTATTCACTTCACCTGTCTGTGGTTTTAATGCTGTGTCTTAAAACCACTGGGACAGCTGGTGGTCTTGTGGTTAAGGGGTCGCCCCTGCGATCAAGATGTCATGGGTTTGAATTCCAGGACTGCTAGTGGCACCACTGAGGTTCCCTTAAGCAAGGTACCGTCCCCACACACTACGTTTCTGGCAGCTGCTGCTTCGCTGGGTGAACGGGTTAAATACAGAGAACAAAATTCACACCATGTGTTCACGTCTGACTATAAGTGTCACTTTATTACAAGGAGTGTCCCAATACTTTTGGACATCATGAGAACGACCCGCTGTTTCGCTTGGCGAATGGGTTAAATACAGAGAAAGAATTTCACATGGTGTGCTGCGTTGTGTTCCCTCTGAGAAGGGTCACTTTACTTTAACTGGTGTATATTTACTCCACACAGTTAATTTGGAATTAACTGATTTGTTTTGACCAAAAGAGACACACTATTAGCAAAAACTGATAAAGATCTTTAACCGATGAGCAAGTCAGCATAAAAATAGCTGTTCTGGGACTTGACCGGGGTGCTTATGACGTCAATATTTCATGTACATGCGCAAGAAATAGTCACCTAAAGACTTGTGCTATTATGCAACCGGAACAACATCATGGTCTTTCTCAACCCAGGCCTTCACTCAGGAGCGCAAACCCAACTCTCCTTCAGACGGCACAACACACATCAAGTTACACAGGCTATGAGCAAAAACAAATGGCCAAACCATGGCCAAACCGGCAATAACACCTTGTTTTCTTATTGATCTAATGTGATTCAGTTCAAAGCTGATAGGATTCTTACTGAATTCAATATTAGTTCACTCTACTTCACTCTGCACCACATTCCTTCGGTTCAGTAATAGTAATTGAGAAAGCTGTTTAAGGCTATCCAGCTTTTATAGTAAGAGATGGAGGACAATAATAATAATGATGATGATGATCAAAACCAGGAACCAGGAAAACGGAAACTGTGCATCAGGACCATCATTTTACCGTCAGCGTTAGATTTAGGGAAGTTCCGCTGATTTTTCTCATTTTTCCAATGATTAACTGTTTTAAGATGCAAACTCATTCAGAGCCGTTTGATGTGAAATTCTACAAACACTTGAAAAGGCCAATTTACGAGTAACTCTGCAGCGCGGACACTAAAATAAACACGAAACTCCAAACCACAACAGGAGCCAGGACTCTTACTCAGAACATTAGTATTGCGCAGGTCAAGTTTCACAACTAAATATGAGCAGCAGTGTGGTCAGAAGTGAAAGGCGAGCAAAACCAAAGGCGACATGACGACATCCTGGAAACAAGTAGGTTGATATTACAGCCTCCACAAGATCTTAAACAGACTTTAATCCAGACAGTAGATGGACTTCCCCTACTATCACTGTGTAGGCTTTGTGACAATAAAAAAAAAAGGTGATATCCGTTACCATGGTATTACATAATACTGATATCACATAAGGCTGCAATATGTAAATGAACCTCTAACCACTCTCAATATTTCTGACAGGGTGACCAATCACAGCTCTGGGCGAGTTACTGGGTCTTCTGATAAATTCAAGGTAATCTAACAACGAAACAAACATTGAAAAAAACAAACAACGAAATGATTGGTCTCTGCACCGAAACGATTTCATCATTTGTTTTTTCACGACCATTTTCTAACCAGTGAATTAAACCGGCTGTTTTTATTGATGTGCCTTTAAGGCAGGTATATTTTCTGACTGGCTGTCCTGTATTGCACCTCATTTAAATAACAGTCTGGGGCTGAAACACTCCTTTGAACTCCAGAATGAACAGGTGGGCTAAACTTCCGTAGGCTGATGAGGAACATGAGCTGAATATGGCTGATAAAGACATTTGTGGGTTTTGTGACATCACAAAAAGTATAAAAAGTACACAAAAAGATGGTCCCATATATGAACTGCAAACGTTATGCCTTGATTCCAGAAAAGTGATGATACGGGCCTATTCATATACTGAAAGGCATCAGTATAGAGCAGTATGACAATACTAGTATTCTGTCCATACTGTGTAGCCCTAATATATGCATTTAAGTATACGCATACATTATGTACTATATAGAGTGAAAGTATAGTAGACCCTTATAGTCACGTATGAACACACCACAGCACACAGTGTGAAATTCTTACTCCGTATTTAACCCATTTAATCCATTCGCCAAGCAAAGCAGAGTGTGGTATCTCAGTGGTGACATTAGCAGTATCGGGATTTGAACCCACAACCTTGTGATTGCACCATTAGGCCACCCAGCTGTCCCAACCAGGTTCTGTGTGTTGACATGAATTTCTAACCCTCTATTACTCAATAGTTCCTCATATCTAACACTGTCATTGAACTGATGTTTTTTCCTGACCCCTTTCATCCAGATCTTTCCTTTAGATACTGGCTTGCATCAGACACCTTTTCCACTGCAGGATCTGAGCATTTCGCTCTAATCGCTCCTCAACTTCCGCTTTATAAGCAAAACGAAACAGAACCGGATACTAAATATCCGCTGTAAACGATACAGTTCCTGTTAAAAGTCTTGGTTCCTCTCAGAGTTTCTTGTTTAGATAGTGCTGGAGGGATGCATCGTCTATCAGAGCTGTGAGCCCCGACACACGGCCGAGCAAAAATTACACACATCAATAAACTCTGTTTCTGGGCATCACAGCTCTAAGTGAAGGTTGCAGTGATTCACTGGTCCATTTCCTTCCTCAGTCAAACATGATATAAAACATGCCCGATTACACCAGACAACACCAATGAGTTCCATTCCATTCTTTAGCGTTTCATCTACAATCTCCGCTCTGATTTTGGTGGTAACGTTATTTTGATGTAGCTACAAGGGTTTAGTTAGAAACGTTATGTTTAGAAAAAACTCGGCTGATGGTCTTTTGTTCTACTTACAACTTTTTGCATATTAATATGTTGTTTGTTTGTTGTACATGTAGATAACAGGGTCGCCGACTCTCACGCATTGAGCAAGAGACACGCATCAGTGAGACTAATATGAAAATAATAGCAGTAGTGCAACAACCTTATAATGAAAAATATACATAGAATCTTGTTTCTCTCTAGAACCACTGAAGGGAGGAGAAACTGATGTAATTTTCTGAATCAGAAAAACTTGAAACAGACCTTTCATAAATATGTTACTCAGTGTTCTAATCTTTATGAGTTTTGACTAAAGCTGACCTAGTTGGCTCTCAGGGTCAGCACACTAACAGATACCGCACAACATGTTTTGACATCTGTTAAAGACGCACTGATACGTGCAGAACGGAAACGCATTCCAACTTCCTTGCACTTAAAACGTCTATTCTTTGATGCATGAGACCAGTTGCTGTCCCGTAATATGTTCCCATTCAGACTGAACAGATCTGAATGCGAGTTGCTGCAAGCTTTACTTCCATATCCTACTGGCTGACGCAAGTTAACCCAGCCACAGACTTCATTAGGATTTCCCTGCCAGCGTAATTTCATATGGAATATTACTCCCTAGTGAGTAACCGCTCCAACAGTGGGGACAGCTCATTCTGAGGAAGGCTGCTTGATTCATTTCATCACTCATTTCATCATCCAGAATAGAGTACTGGAAGTATCCACTCAGCTGCGACTCTCAGCCAGTTTATGGGAAGCCTGGCAACTTCCGATTCCTCCCATCATCTTAAAAGCATGAATGGAAATATGCTAGAGGCCGTCTGCCAACAAGTCCTCAATGAACGATGGGAGTGCTCGGACATAAACGGCTGAAAATGAGGAAAAACAAGCCTCTACCCATTCATGTAGGAATTTTCAAAGGAAGTTTGGAAAGTGGAAGGATGTAGACATCACAAAAATCAACTTACAAGAATTAAGCTGGTTTATACAGTAAACAGGCACTGGGCAGAAGGATGGGATCTACTGTAAATCTAGCAACTAGTGTACGAAGATATCAGCCGCGTTTACATTTCTGATGCATTCTTTTTTGTGAATTTTCTGAATAAAAAAATTATATTATTTACAAATTACACACAAGATCTACAGAAATGTATTTATTTGAGACTCTCTAAAGCACCAAATAGTGTCTGATCAACACACAATGACACTCAGTGGCAATTTTCTTTACTAGAAATTCCTAAATAGCTTATTACATCGTGCTTGTTCTAATGGCTGAGCTCACAGTACGCTGTGTACAGTGCATAACCAACAAGAACTCTAAGGTCTCGTTCACACGGACGTTCGAAATGAACGCGCTCTGAACGCAATAGGCGTGTTTGTGGCGTTTGGTAGCGACGCTTGATCGACGTCAGCAAGGCGTTCGACTGGCATCTGACGCCATTTAACGGCAGCCTTTTCCTCGCGTTCGTCGGGATTTTGACGCCAAGAAAACGTTGCATGCAGCGTTTATTTGACACCATCCGAACGCGCAGCCGGCCAAACGCCGGGGCTGAACGCCCGTGTGGACACTTTGATTTGCTTTAATGAGCAGAAAAACGTGCGGCGTTCAATAGGCGCTCACCTGGCGCCAGAAAAACGCCTGGTTCAGACGTCCGTTTGAACGAGGCCTTAGGGCATATGCCACCCACCCCTCCCTTGTAAGGGTAAATTATTGTTATTGTGGCATACAGGCATGCGTACTGCAAGACTAAAATATTGGGACACACTAATAATTACTAAATTCAGGTGAAGCCATACTTCCAATCTTTAAACTTCCCTGGCTCAAAACATTTTGAACACCACCATGCTTGCAACTGTGTGGACCCAGTTTGTGGGTCCCTTTTCTATTCCAGCTTGACTGTGTCCCAGTGCACAAAGCGAGCTCTATAAAGACATGGATAATGACTTTGGTGTGGAAGATCTTGTCTGGCCACACAGAGCCCAGACCTCAGACCTCAACCCAATCTAGAACCTTTGGGATGAACTGGAACGGAGATTGTGAGCCAGCTCTTACATTTACATTTACGGCATTTATCAGACGCTTTTATCCAAAGCGACTTCCATTCCTCAACTACAGGGGACGGTCTCCCTGGAGCAACTTGGGGTTAAGGGTCTTGCTCAGGGACCCAGTGGTGGCGTGCTGAAGGTAGGATTCGAACCCATGACCTCTTGCACCAGAGGCAAGTATCTACCACTAGGCCATCACCCCCTCTTCTCGTCCTCAATCAGTGCCTGACCTCATAAATGCTCTACAGAATCCAATATCTTGTTAAAGTCTATATTAAAGTCTATGGATTTGAATGCAATGCCTTTAAGGGCCATGCTGGTGTAATGGTCAGGCGTCCCAATACTTTTGTCAATATAGCGGACATACTGGTGCAGAATTAAATTTACAGCACTCAGTCTCTCTGAGCCCCCTGGAGACCTGACACACACACTGCACAATGACCCAAAACGCTCCTGCCTACAGTATACAGTAAAGAAAACCCAATAGGTGGTGGTTTCTGATACGATTTTACCAAAAAACAGCTTTAGAACTGAATTTAGCTCTCAGTGAATAGACTTCAATAACCCAAAGAAAATGTTCAGCTCGGCCTATGAATCGGTTCATCTGATTCAAATGAACCGGCTCAAAAGAAGTTTCATCCATAATTAATACATGCGACCAGAAAACATTAACCCAATAACCGTATTAAAACAAACTTAAACATAATCTGGCATATTCGAAATGTTATAGTAATTGAGCAATTAAATTCGGTCCGACAGATTCGTTCAAGTGAACCGGTTCAAAAGAGAACAATTCATTATTAATAAAAGCGATCAGAAAGCATGTGTTTATAACCAATATTATTACAAATGTAGATATAACCGGACACCGTATCATCGGTGCAGCCTTAGATCTCGGCATGCAGCCTTTTCCGATTCAAAGAACCGATTCAAGAAAAGATCAAATCATTATTAATGAAGGCGTTTAGAAATAACGGTATTAGCTCAGGATTAAACGTTATCTGACACTGCAGCATCGTGAAATTATAAAATGTTACATATTGTATAATACACTTAATGTGTTTAATCTACAAATTCTGTTTTTAAGGAGATGAGTCGCTCGGCACGTGCTTCTGAAGAGCTACAAAAAGGAGATGATACGTGAAAAACTGGATTAAAATGAATATCTAAAGACAGAGTGAAGTGTCTGTCGGACAGTGATAGAGCTGTGCGTGTTTAGACCGTGTCAGAGAGGAGCCTCCTGGAAAAGATACTGACCCAGGTACAGCACCGTGGGGATGAAGCCCCACCGGATAACGAACTGTCCGCACTGGAAGACCTGCTGCAACCGCTGCTTCGTCTCTTTGCTCAGTTTGGCCATGTTTGCTCGGTCTGTGTGTGTGTGTGTGTGTGTGTGTGTGTGTGTGTGTGTGTGTGAAGGACAGGACAGGAACACGCTGTAGGGAGTTCACACGGATGTTTTCACTCCATGACCTCAGAAAGGACGAGAGTAGGAGTGTATCGCCACCTGGCGAGCAGCTCCAAGGCACAGCTCCGTCCTTCATTTACTAAAGATTTGGGAAGTCTGATCGTTCCACCAACAGAGACTTTAATTACATTTTTTAAATGGTTGTCTGCATATTTGACTTGACACAGTTTTACACCAGATGCCCTTCTTGATGTGGACGAGGAGAAGAGGAAAGCCTAGTAGGAGGATTATAGATGTGGGGAAGGAGGACCTGCAGGCAGTTGGTGTGAAAGATGCAGAGGAGAGAAGATGGATGGAGGCGGTTGATCCGCTGTGGCGACCCCTAACAAAATGAGAACAGCTTCAATAGAACAAGAAGGATTTTAATGACATAGCATTTAAATACACAGACTTTAATATATAGCTAGTGGCCTGGTGGTTATGTGGTTGACGGGAAAGACGTGGGTTTGAATCCCATGACTATTCATGGCACCACTGAGGGACCCTTGAGCAAAGTACCCCAACACACTCCGGGCGCTGCATTGTTGGCTGCAAACTGCTTTTCTTGGTGAATGAGTTGAATACAGAGAACAATTTTACACTGTGTGCTGTGCTGTGGTCACGCATGACATAAAGGGAACTTTACAGACTTTGCAGCTAGAACAGCTTCCACTCTTCTTGATAGATAGATAGATGCTTTATTGTCATTGAGTCAGTACAGCGAGATGATATTTGGGGCTAGCCCGCAGATGCACACAGTAAACATTTAGAAATATAAAAATGAAAAATGTTTTAAATTACAGAAGCAGTAAGTTTAGAATAGAGTTAAGTACAGCTAAAGGGACATTATGTACATACTTACATTACTTACATACATTATGCAGAGATAAGGGTTGCAACAGGGGTGCTATAATAATAAACAAGTGAAATATTGCACTGGACTATTTATAGAGAATTTATGAGGTCAGTCAGTGATGTTGGATGAGAAGACCTGGCTCGTGAGCCTCTTCCCCAAACTGTGTCCACAAAGTTGGAAGCATGGCGCTGAACAAAATGTCTTGGTCTCCTGAAGCTTTAAGACTGTCTTTCACTGATAGTAAGGGGTCTAAGGCCAAAGCCTGAAAAATAGGTCTGTCCCAATACTTTTGTTCACATAATAGTGTATCACAAATGCGGTTCTGCAGCATACCTCAAACGTTTACTGTGCAAAAGACTTCGGTTCCTATACAAATAGTTTAAAGTAATTTTTCTCAGTGTGTGATAGTCTTTGTTAGCGAAGATAACATTAGAATAAATGTAAACAAACAAGAAAGCAGTGAAAAGTATCAAGATTGGTTTCGTTTGTAAAAGTAGTTGATACTGTGTGAGCTGCTGAGGAGAACACAGGTTCGGTTCCAGGTTCCTCCTCGGTTCCTCCAGCCATTGTTTGGATAGTGAAACTCCATCAGCAGCTCCTGATTTAATTTAATGAAGGACTGATGGAGTCAACGCAGGTTTCTGATTAAACTACAGTAATACTGAACTTCCACAAGGACTGATATACTGAACATAACATCACTATTTACTTTGTTTTTAGTTTTATTTAGTATAATTTGTCATTTTTCTGTGTAAATGTGGTTGTAACACACATTTTGGCGAATGTAATTTAGAAACCTGTATACAGTATTCCTTTGCTTTTTCGGGGGGGGGGGGGGGGTAGAAACAGGAAAGAGGCAGTAAAAGAAAGACAGATACTGAGAAAATAACAGAGAAAGAAAGATAAAGAAAATGACAGTTAGATCGAGCGAAGGATGGATGTATGGGGATAAAGATAGACAGACAGAAAGACAGAGAGTGAGACAGAGAAAGAGAGAGACAGAAAGAGAGTGAGAGAGACAGAGAGTGTGAGAGAGAGAGACAGAGAGAGAGAGACAAAGAGAGAGAGACAGAGAGAGAGAGAGAGAGAGAGACAGAGAGTGAGACAGAGAGAGAGAGAGAGACAGAAAGAGGAGGCAGACAGACAGAGAGACAGTGAGAGACAGATAGAGGGGGGGGGAGGCAGAGAGACAGAGAGAGAGACAGAGAGAGACAGACAGAGGGGGTCGGACATAGAGACAGAGAGAGAGAATCAATTGGAAGTCACCGAATATATCATCTATGTCATATATACAGTCAATGAGTGAACGCATCAGTTTTATCATATATGTGGACCTGGGAGGGAAACCACATTGTTATTTCAGGGAAACATCCCTGAGGCCAGACAGTTATTCGGTTTGAGGAGGAGAGAAAATCAATTTTGACAAAGCCGACTGTCCTGAGGGAGGACGACTGTGAAAAGACCACAGAGACTAAGGCCACCAAGTACCGGGACACTGTCCAACAATGCAGAGACAAAAGAGCAGCAGAAGGGTTCCACCATCACAGCCTATGTAGAAGATCTGTCCATCACTGCTGACCCACCAACTGGTGAAAGAAAAGGTAGCTGCTGCCTGATGACATTTTTTCCTGAAAGCTTAAGTTAGAAAAAGTCTCCCTGTCTCTCTCTCTCTCTGCCTGTCTCTCTGTCTGCCTCTGTCTGTCTGTCTGTCTGTCTCTCTCTTTGTCTCTCTCTCTCCCTCTCTCTCTGTCTCCCTTTCTCTCTCTTCCTCTGTCTCTCTCTCTCCCTCTCTCTCTCTCTCTCTCCCTCTGTCTGTCTCTCTCTCTCTCTCTCTCTCTCTCTCTCTGTCTCCCTTTCTCTCTCTCACTGTCAATTCCTGTTACTCTAGAGGCTCTTGAGGGGAACTTGGCTGTTGCTTTTGTCGGTTCGCTGTTTGTTGATTTTTCCACAGGTCTCCTGCAAGTGCTGCCCAGCACAGTCTGCTGAATATATCACTTTAAGAGGTGTGTGTGTGTGTGTGTATGTGTGTGTGTGTGTGTGTGTGTGTGTGTGTGTGTGTGTGTGTGTGTGTGTGTGTG
>JBBJLR010026773.1:0-5000 GCA_037577145.1 Brachypetersius gabonensis
ATAGAGGGCTATTTTGTGGCAAAATATGAAGAAATGGGGGGGATCAACACTTTTGAACAGTGCTTTCACAGACCCCCACCCTCGGTTCCATCTATAAATTTTTTGAAGAATCGTTACTTCCACGCTCTCAGAAAGTGATGCCTGAAGCTTTAAGGTTGCATTCATTTGTTAATGAATGCAACCTTAAATAATATTTATTTAATATAATTAAATAATTATTATACATAATATTATAATATAATTATAAGAAAGAAATAATCTGTTTGGAGTGTTGAACCATCAGTAACCAAACCTGTGCTCTTTGAACCTCTATATTCTGACCTGAATTTACAGTTTATTGTATTATTACTAATGTTATATACTGGCTTCACTGGCTAATACACACTCACTGCCTGGACAAATCGTTTGCTGGGGACTCTGAAAAGAATTGACTATGAAAAGAAACTCAGTTCTGAGGGTCTGAAGCAACAAAATGATGTATTTTACTGAGGTTTAAAAATAATTGTACAGACTCTGAGAACAGCTGTAGGTAACAGCAGTAAAAACGAGGACTAATTTCATATTAATGTGTTAAAATCCATTAAACTCATGTAGTGGAACGTCCCGGACCGAGACGGGACACAAACCAGCAGTCAAAAGATTTTACACACCACACGTTTCACTTCTTACCCATTTATTCTATGAACTACATGTTTTTATTCTGGTTAAACAGAAAGGTGCTGGTTGAGCAGCTCTAAATGAAAGTGTGTGAAATAAAGGCAGTTTCCTTTCTAAGAGGAGAGAATCTGTAACAGTGCAGGTCTGACTCCTATTAACTGGTTGTTGGTGAAACAGAGTCAAACTCTAGACTGTCCTTTAACTTTAAATGAACTCATTACTGCTTCAGCACTTATCTAACACTGCTCTGGAGCTTCACACTATCGTTATAATTCTATTTATATTAGGGGGCTTTTTGTAAGTCAGTAGTGATAAATAAAAATCAGACTTATTTTAATAAAGGAACTCAGATGGTGAAAATACTGTATATTTATTTGAAGAAGAGAGTGTTTTTAGTAAATACTAAGTAACATGCAACTGTCGAAATGTCTGTGTGCAAAAACTACTGACTGGTCGTGTATGTATTACATGTCATAAAGTGTCCAAAAGTATCCAGACACTTTTTCCAAACACATGTCTGGTAATCCACATTATTATAATAACTACAGAGGCCAGTAGTCCATTTTCTGACTGCTCAAAGGGTGAACAGACTGTAAATGTATCTGTCAGTAGAGAATATTGAGAGTACTTTTAGTAAATATTAAGTGGGCAAAGTTTCAGGGTGTGTAGAATTTTGTTGCCTGGCAGTGTACACGACCACATGAACAGGAATCCTTCAGCAGGACCTCAAAGGAGCCAGTTATTAGTGAGAAATCATACAAATTATGATCACAAAGCAGACAGTGAGTGAAGGTTAGATGTGAAAGAGGGGCAGAAATCACAGAGAGACACTCGAGGGCGGGCGCAGGCGCAGGCAGCAGCGACGGCCGGGACTAGAGCTACAGCAGGCAGGCAGTGCGGTACTGTACCTGGGTCAATGAGAACCTCCTGAGCCCCTGAACACACACACACACACACACAGACCGAGGACAGACAGACAGGGAGAAACAGACGGCCTGGTTGACTCTCTGGCTGAAGCTGCAGGGTTAGTGCTGCACGTCCACACATGCACGTGTTTTTCTATGTGTTTTGTCTTTTCGTCAATGCGTAAACGGCGTTTTGAGTTTCAGTGTGAAAACGGACGTTTTTGAAAACTCCGTTTCTGCGTTTACGTGCAGACGAGAAAAACTTAGATGGTGAAAAATGAAGCGTTTGGCGTCAGACTGTGCGTCGCTCATTTAACATCACAGTACACGCCGCGTTTACATCAGGTTTTCATCCACAGTCCCGACGTTTCGAGAGTCCGGCTGCTCTCAGCCTGGTCAGGAGTTCTGGCCTGTTTACACTCAGGAGGAGTTTCTGTCCCTCCAGTATGAAGGACAGAGACGTCAGAGTCGCTTCGGACGCCGTTATATTTAACACAGATCGTCCCTGTTGATGACGTCCCCCTCCAAGGCTTCTGATTGGTCTGTTTAAGGTTATATTGAGATATTTTGAAAACGTACTCGTGTGGTCGGAGACGTGTACTGTGGACATGGCCTTAGAATCCTCCAACAAACCCCAACACACCCTCCATCAGCACACACACACTCCACAACACTGGTGCTGGGTGTGCTGGGCAAACACGGGCATGTGCAAAAGTTTTGGCACCCCCAGGTGAACGTTTGTGTTGATTTCTTTGGTGTAAATAAGTGCACATCGTTAAAGCCTATTCACTAAACTGAAACCAAACACAGAGAGAGAAAACAAGGGAAAACAACTAATAAAATGGAAGCAGGGCCACGACAAATTTTTTACTTTATCTGAAATGGCAAAGAAACAGAAATTGTGCAACTGCGATTATTTAAATTTGGCCATGACGAAGTTCTCTGAAGAAGTTGTGCATTTATTTTCATAAAGAAAATCAAGAAAAACATGCCCACTGTCCAGGGCGGCAAAAGGTTGCATACGACTGCATGAATGTTGTAATGATTGAGGTTATAACCATTATTGGTAAACTGGAAAGGGGGGGGGTATCGAATACTCAATAGATATGGAATCTATTCGATATCTATTGGCGATTCTAGAAATATCCCGATATCAAACACGCTTCTATTGAAACTAACGTGCTGGAATTTAATCGGAGTGTGTTGGTATTTACTGGAGGACGATCTGCTGCTGTGACCTAGAGCAACTTTAACCTAATCAAACAGGATCTTTCCATGAAGGTCCAACACAGTGTCAGTTTACAATCCCATGCTGCAGCAGCACTGAAATTTAAAGCAATAGTTCGGCCAAAAACCTCATTTTGTACTGGAGCTACAAAGCTAATGTGGCTAACAAGTACAGCCCATCTGTTAGCATCCTGCTGCTACGGTTTCTGGTTATGCGGACGCACTTTAGTCCATGTTTACACACAACTGTGTCATTTAGAGTCAAAAACCACAAGACTAGCAAGTCTATTAGAGATCAGTATGTACGATATGCAGTTAGCATGATGCTAACGGTTAGGGATAAAAACTTTGTTTGTTTTTTAATTTGCCTCTTAGCTCCAGTGCAAACTTAACAAAACCAACATGTCCTGGTTGATCTACCCTTGGGGTAAAAGAGAGAAAACTCCACACATTTGGCTTTTTGACCAAACCAGTGCTTTAATTTGTAATCAAAGCATAAACCATTAAAATAGTCAGTGTGTTAGAACTTGTTTTTCTTAGAAGACACGCAGGTTTATGAGAGCAGTCCCAGACAGGACTGGCCGTTTCCCCACTTACCAGTTCACCTGTGTTTACACACCAGTAAAGGAGGCAGGAGAACGCAGGCATGCAGCGCCTAGTGGAAGCTGTTAGCAGCATCGCTCAGAGACTTTCTGCATTAGTTGGTTAAAGAAGCATCAGCGACGTTCTGGGTCGGTTTTCCAGACTGGGATTAAGACTCGTCCTGAATTACGCAGCACTATCAACAGAGATTTTCCATTCAAAAGGGAAGAACAGTCCAAGACTAGGCCTAAACCCTGCCTAGTCCACTGTCTTGGACTCTATTCTGTCCGGATTAAGCCTAGTCTTGGATTACGCACCGCAGTGAATAAAGATTGCCCACTGAAAATAGAAGCATTCACCAAAACTGGGCTTAATCTCAGTCTAGGCCAATGTCTTAGACTCTATTCTGTCTGGATTAAGTCTAGTCTTGGATTACGAAGCATTACGAATAGAATTTTTCCACTGAAAGGTAAAGAATAGTCCAAGACTAGTCTTAATCCACGTTTTAGACTACGCTTAATCCCAGAAAAGGATGAGGGCTGTTTTTTGGAATATGCAGCATGATGAATATGTTCAACTAAATTTAATCCTTTAATCTCCTGGACTAGGCTTAAACCCAGACAGGTCTTGGATAATGTAGTGCTGCAAATAGAGATTTCCAATTGAAAAGGAAACAACAGTCCAAGACTAGTCTTGATCCCTGTCTTAGAATCAGACCCTCCAGCTCGAACGTATCATGCCCATTTATGGTTACAAAATATCTCTCTGTGCTGCTTTAAGGAAATAAAACTCATCAAATGTAGAAGGTCTTCATTAGGGACTAGCAAATGAGGCTAAATCTGGACAAAATAACTGATCAGCACGTCTTTAAAAAGAAATGTTATGTTCACATTTACATTTCTGGATTGTTTAGTGCACATTTTATACTGTTGATGTAGTATTTTATTCTATTCTATTGTTTTCTTCATTTTTCTGTTCTTAACTTTGCACTGTACACTTTCTGCTGTGAGAAAGCTAATTTTCCACTTGTGGGACTAATAAAGGTTTATCTTATCTTATGACTCTTTGATTAACAGTCTTCTAAAGATTTCACTTTAAAAGCTGTTTTAAAAGCTGTATTTACTCCAGAGAGCTACAGTCACAGACTCTGTCAGAGCAACACTCATTCTAATCAATTCATTCTAACCTGCCATCAAAACGACATAAATGGATTAAATCTGGCGCTTCAGTAATTAACATACGCTGCAACAAACCGAGCTCCATTCTGACTGATTTATATCATTTAGGGGATCAATACATCAATACATCATCAATACATCATTGGTGCGGGTATGAAAGATCCGTTTATCTGTTTATCCTTTTAGTCTTATTTGCTTAAATTTGACACTGAAAGACTTTGTCCCGTTAAAATCAGTGCATTTTTTTGTCCAGTTCTCAAACTCATTCTTCCCTACTGATCCTGGTACAGCACACTAAGGCCTCGTCCACACGGACGAATGAATCAGGCATTTTTCTGGCGTTCGTGGCGTCAGGTGAGCGCGGATTGAGTGCCGACCGTTTTTCTGCTCATTGGAGCAAATCACAGCCACACAGCTCTAACCCTACTCCCAACGAAGAAAACATCGCTAT
>JBBJLR010026773.1:10000-11887 GCA_037577145.1 Brachypetersius gabonensis
GAACACGGGACCATATTTTGGTGTATCCACAGTCCTGTCAGGTACTACATTACTTCAAAATCTAAGCCCAGACACAAGACCCCTAAGCGAAGCTCTAGTCGAGGCGTGGCTGAAGGGGCAAAGCTGGAGGAGACAGGGATTAACTAAACATGGACTGAAGGAAACATGGACTGAACTACCAGCTCACCTTTTCACACCCAACAATAAACTCACAGGACAGTGTGGAAAAAAGAAAGAAGAAAGACAGATAAAGCAAGGCAAAGACGAGAAAGGAAAACAACTCGACATAAAACAGGAGAAAACAATAAGCAAGACGTTCATAAGACACACAGATGGACGGCGGTCGGGCCAAAAATGTGGCACTGAATGTTTCTTCACTTGCTTTGATGAGGAAAGTCTTTATATTAACCTACAGCAGGTTCTTCATTCATAACATCACTGTTAAGCAGATCTGGCCTGAATCATTCAAATGCTCAGTTTGGTGCCTTAGACTATAAGTCTAGTACAGTAATCCCCACTTTTCACTGGGCTTACGTTCCAACAGCATCCTCGAATAGTGAGAAACCGCATTGTGTTTTGGGGAAAATGCCTAAAAATGCCTATTTTCATAGTTTAAACCCTAAATCCGACCCCAAATCTGCTCTCAGAACACTGTAATTTCATTTTAAACTCCGTTTAATGCATTACCCATAAAGAAAATGGAAAGGCAAACCCGTATTCGCCTCTTAATTTAAATTCCCCGCTGAGATATGCAACTCAGAAGGTTGCGGGACAAAAGTACTGGGACATTGCGGCGAGGTGATCGATTTTCGGGAAATAGCCCTTGATCTACTGGGGCTACAAATACAAATGAGGGCTCATTGGAAAGGTCTCCTGGAGATCTACTGAACTGTGGAGTGTGAAGTGTCTGAGGGCTTTCTCCCTTGTGTGAAAACATCCAGAAAAAATAGTTATAGCCACAAAAAGCTAAAAAGGCAGATATTTGCAGTTATTGCGGGGATTTACGTGTAAAACTATGAGTTCGGTTCCCAAAAACAATCCGCGTAAATCCTCCTGATCTACGTAATACTGGGAGATTACGGTATTCAAACCTTTGTTTTCATTTCAAAGCCCAATTTGAGCCCAACACAAAATATTCCATCAGCAAAGTCTTTTTTAAAAAAATCCGTCTGACACCCAAGACTGAATGTGTGACTGCTAATCTGTGACAATCTGAGGGACTACTGTACTTATTACTAACAATTTGGTTTAGTACCACTTTAAGGGTGACTGGATTTGACCTCTCATTCAGAAATACCAACAAATACCAACAAACCTAGAGAAACACACTCCAGGCCAGATTTGCTCATAAGGGTTCAAACTGAGATCATACACCACCAGTCAAGAGATTTTACACACCACAGGTTTTAATTACTTATCCATTCATTTCGTAAACTGCAGGTTTTATTCTGGTTAAACTGAAAGGTGTTAGTTGAACTCTAAATGAAAGTGTGTGAAATAAAGGCAGTTTTCTTTCTAAGAGGAGAGAATCTGTAACAGTGCAGGTCTGACTCCTATTAACTGGTTGTTGGTGAAACAGAGTCAAACTCTAGACTGTCCTTTAACTTTAAATGCACTCCTTACTGTTTTATATTCATCATTCTATTAGGTGCCTTTTGAAGCTCAGTATATGAATAATATATAATATTCTGGCTAATAAATGAAAACAAATTTGCAAAGAATATCAAGTGTATTTTCAGTAAATGTTGAGTAACATGCAAATCTCAAGACTTTTGATTGGTAGTGTAAACATGTTTTCTAGTGCTCAGTCAGTGCTCAGTCAGTGCTCAGTCAGTGCTCAGTCAGTGCTCAGTCAGTGCTCAGTCAGTGCTCAGTCAGTGCTCAGTC
>JBBJLR010026830.1:0-12823 GCA_037577145.1 Brachypetersius gabonensis
TCTCTCTCTCTCTCTCTCTCTCTCTCTCTCTCTCTCTCTCTCTCTCTCTCTCTCTCTCTCTTTCTCTCTTTCTCCCTTTCTGTCTCTCTCTCTCTCTCAGCCAAGTGTAAATGAGTCAGCAAGACAGCAGGACGCTTACCCCAGGCACAATTTAGACTTTCAATGATTTTCAGTGGAGAATACTCATCGTCGTGTAGTTTCCTGTAAGACTAGACTCTATTCCTAAAAGGACAGTTTTCTAAACCAGATCCTGGTCTTGTGCTTTAATAAACAGTTAAAATGCATATTTGAGAAGAATTTTCCATTGAAAATGACATATTGTTCAGACAGGATTAGTGTTACACAGAGAGATAATAAATGTAACTATTATCAGTGTTTCTCAGTCAAAGACTGAAACTCAGTTGAACACTGAAACATTACATAACTTTCTGCAGAGATCTGGACTGTAAATTCCCAAACTTATGTCAGTCCTGTTGATAAAGTGGGCCCTTGTAGTCACGTGTGAAAACACCACGCCACACTCTGCGTTTAACCCAGTCACCAAATAAAGTAATGCTGAGTGTGTACCTTGCTCAAGGGTACCTCAGTGAAGCAACTGGGGGTCCTGGTACTCAAACCAACGCCCTTCCGATCCCTAATGACCAAAGCATTGCAAACCAGGCCTGCACAATGTATCGTCTGTTAATCATTACTGTGATACTGGTCTCTGCAATATGCAAATGAGGCTCTAATTAATCATTGACTTCAACAGGTTCACTTACAGTGTGTACCTGTGTGTTTTGATAAGCCAAGGCATTCTTATAACCAACAAAAGTACATTTCGGTTGGCCAATAAAGACACTGACTCACCAAGGTATTTTTTAAGGGCTCATGTTATATGACTTCCCTGTTTAGGCAGTTAATGTCTTAAATATATTACATTTTATATTGGCCCAGGATAGGCTCTGGGCACCTGCAGTCCTCAAAAATATCATCAAAAGTCATATAATTCATAATCAAATTAATCATAATTCATTCTTGCTTAACCGTTTTACAACCTCTGTTTACCCAAAAGAATGAAACATACTGCCTTCAAATCTGATGTATGTAAATGATCTATATTCTGATTCAAAAGGCAGCATGGGTCATAAACGCTACAAAGATCTTCAGCATGAATGGGTTCTGCTAAACTGCTGTAGTCTGAATAAGGAGATATGTATGTAAATGTGTTGTTTTTGTGACCGTTTTTAGTTTAGTTTGCATATATGGACTGTATGGATAGAGAAGTAAATATACATTCACTAAATTTCAATAATATTGGCAAACGTCCAGACAAATAATTATATAGACCCTTTAATGTACTGAAAGGCTTTGCATTCACAATATGAAGCAGTGTAATCACAATACTAATATTAATCTGTACCATACAGCCCTAGTTCAAACACTTTTGATAGTTAGTGTGAATATGATGTATGTTGGACATGTTTTGAGCGACTGTATGTATTGAGCGATGTGTATCGACTAGCTTCAGTCTCTGTCATTTATATTTGTATTTATTGGCCTGTGTAACTCAGTCATAAACATAAAAGACATCTGAAATTACATTAATCCACCTCCCTATTTAAAACTAATCCAGTACAAATTGCAATTTATTTTGTGAATCTCTTTAACAGAAATCTTTAACAGTTTCATGCGATCTCATAACTTAACAGTCCCTGCTTCCTTGTTCACATATTAACAATGTTATACATTATATTATATTATATTACATTTAACATATTAAGTACATTAACTCTAATATCTGTAGAGATGTTTCAAGCAAAATGCTAATATGTTTTACAAACAATTTGATAAAGAGACCCAGATCTACAAAATTGAAACCACTGACAGTGGCACCTGCCAAGAGATGGTATATAGTAGAAAGCAAATGAACAGTCGGTTCTTGAAATGATGTGTTGGAAGCAGAGAAAATGGGCCGGTCTCCAAAACGGCAGGAACCCAAGGCTCACTGATGCCCATGGGATGTAAAGGGTGACCTGTCTAGTCCAGTCCCACAGAACAGCTACTGTAGCTCAAATTACTGCAAAAGGTTATAATGGCTATGATAGAAACTTGTGTATGGGAGTGCATAGCAGCAGACCAGTCAGAGTCTCCATGCTGATGCCTGTCCATCACCAAAAACACCTACAATGAAAGTAGGTGTTTATTGTCATTTCATCCACCTACACTGCACTCTTTTTTCAATTAATATTTTTCTTCCACCATACCTATGCTAAATGGATTTTATTTTATTTTATTATTTTTGCTATGTAAAGCGACCTTGGGTTTGTGAAAGGCGTTATGCAAAAATGCATTGATTTCATTACCACTAGCACTTTCAAAACTGTTTTGTTTTATGACATGTACGTTGTCACTGGCAACGTATGCTGTTATCAAGGCACTGGTCTTCTACTTTGGAATGTTTGTAGACATTTGGAGAAATTACAAAGTTACTTTACCATGTAAATGAGCTGGTTTGCCCCTGCCCCTTACATCACAGAACCATCCTGGTAAAAGAAATCCAGCAAATGAAGTGTCTGTTCGAGCCGACTGTCCAGGATAAGCATAAATTAAACCCCTTAAGAAGGCAGTTCTTTTTAGAGACACTTTGTCTATCTCAATGGTGCTCAGTTCCACTGTTGAAGAAGCGCAGGATTTTTCTATGCTCTCTAGCACACCTGATCCATCTTGACAATAAGATGAATCAGGTGTGTTAATTACAATGCAGGTCTGTGGCCTGTGGAACTGGAACCCCTTAAACCAGCATTATATCCACTCCATCAGAGCACAATTATCTGCAGAGGTTGCTCACAGGAGTTGATCCGTTAACACATTTACTGTTTTTATTGAATTTGTACTAAACAGGTGCCAAAAAACCAACACATATTATACTGTTTGAAACTTTAAAATACTGTCTCTGTATTTTAATCAAAGTAGTTTTTGAGTTACAGTTATCTCAGGTTGAAGCCATAAGAACAGAAGTTTAGGTAATTAACTATATCTTAAATATACTACACTTTATATTGGCCCAGGGAAGGCTCTGGGTACATGCTGCCCTATTTAGGATTAAGCGGTTACAGAAAATGAATGAATGAATGAATTAATTTGATATTGGCTTATGCCTAGTTCAGACCAGGATTGTGTGAAAACAGTTCTTTCAAGCAGGATTCAAGACAATAACATACATTGTTCTTATATTTTGTTTTTACTTATTGATATATTCTTTTATTTTTGTTTAAACTTTTTACATGACCATTAATGTTGGACTGGTATTTGTAAATGAGATTTGTTCAGATTGGCAGGCCTACAGTTTGCCTTATTATAAAAGCAGTGTAGACTGAAACACTCCTTATTCCTTTATTTTGAATGGGCAGGACTGCTTTAGACTGTAAATATATTTATGTTTGTGGTACGAGTACTTTGAAAATGGCCAGTCTTTATGTAATATATAGATCAAAAACACAAATGTGTATTTCCTTGATATGGGCCCTTTAATTACTATAGTTTGAAAGTTTGACTTACTTGTATTTTTATACGGCACAAAGTCCTGTTTGTACATCTTGGTGTAATGAGATTTATAACGTGCCACAGCATCTATTACTTTCTTTCTAAATAGGATCCTTGCAGATCTTTGCAATACCTTGCACTTTGCCTTTATGTTCTCTATATTGGTATTATAGATAAGATAAGAAAAGATAAGATAAGAAAGAACTTAATTTATCTTGCTCAGTGCAGCAAGAGAAATAAAGATAAGACAATAAAGACTTTAAAAAGAACAGTAGTAATAGTGCATGCAAAAAAACAAAATAACTCTAACAAAGTTACAAACAAGTATAACAGATATTATAAAATAACAGATTATTCACAAGTTGTAAATAATAAACTGTATAAATACTTTTTCTATAAAAATGAATATAATATACCCATGCATCATTTTAATGTAATTATGTTTTGTGTCTGTAATTATGTATTGTATTCATTTATATAAGAGCCAATTTCAGCGAGGCTAATTCATTGTGCTTACAAGTGTTCTTGGCTAGTAAAGTCACTCTGACTCAAATTGCTGCCCTTGTTTTCACCTCTCCCAACTTGGCTGCGTCTTGAGTTTTACAATATACGCATTCTGTTGGAAATATTTGAAGATCAAAATGCTTTGGTTTGTTTTGGTTCAGCCTGCTTTTTCTTTCATTGCTGGCTCAGGTGTATTTGTGCTTTTTTGAATTGCTGCCCTATAGAAGCCTGTTTGTTCGATGTTCGCTACATCTGAGGGCTTTTCTTTCCCCTGGGTTTGCTGGGCTTGGATGGCTCCTGTTGTACTGGCTCAGATACTTTTGTTCTGTCTTTGTTGAAAGACGTGCACCCTCATTTCAACATTTCAGCTTCGCCATTTACTTTGATGAACGGAAGGCTAAAGCGGTAGTGACAGCAAGATCACCTTCATAGTCATGATGGCCACACATGAGAGGACTTGTCTAAGATCAATAGACAGGCTTTGAATGAGCTTTTGAAATGTACCCAAAAAAACATAATGACAATCTGCAGACTTTGTTGAAAACTCTACAGAGCTCAAAGATGACTCGTTAAAATATTCATAAGGTGTAAATAATAGTTAATCGAAGCTCATAAATGTAATAATGTGCTGTTCAGTACAGAGGGGCAGCAGTTTTTTTTTTTTAAATTGGTTGTTTTATTATATATGATCATGTTTTCTATATATTTTCTATACAAAACTCTAACATTTATCAAAATGACTGTTCTTCATTTGCTTAAGCTGCAGAACCGAAAAACAAAATGACAGCGCTCTGCTAGGTATTATACCATTGGTTTTATAATATTTTGTGATGTCAACACTCATCTGCGCTCATTCACACCTATCAGGCTGTTAATAAAGCGGTAAACCACAAGAGGCCGTGATTTTATGATGGCGAACAGTGTCAATGTAATGCATAACCTCGGGTCTTATTGCTTTTATGAAACAGCAGACCACACTACGTATAATAAAATACAAAATTTTTCAATAAAATGTATTAGAATAAAAAAATATAAAGAACAATAACAATGAACTGTTCCATTCCCCAAAAACGTTTTTTGTCTTGACCTTGCCAAGCAAGCATGGACTTCTAAATGAGAACAAAAGTGTCTTTTTTGCTCACCAAGTTACCACTACAACTTTAATGCTAATTTCTATTAGCACCTCTAAGTGGGTTCCAGTTGTATATTAGCACCAGGCAACATTTGGTGCATGTCCCTTGTTGCACACTTTCAGTTTTGTTAAATGCAGTTCAGCCAATCAGCCAAGAGGAGCTTTAAGTATGTGCTCCTAAAAGAACAAAACATTAAAGCTTTCAGGTCATTATTAAACCCAAACCTGCTTTTTTTTTTTATAAATCTTGGAGGACACTTTGATGAGCGTAGAGCTCTAAAGCCAAACACATACTGAGAATTAAGAACGTGCTTACAAAAGGAGAGAACACTTTAAAAATGAAGTTCATAATTGGTTCTTGGATTGATTGTACAATTCTCAGGAAACTCTCGATACTCAAGAATTCCAAGGCCTTTCTGGCACTTTGAGGCAATTTGCTACACCTTTACATTTTTAAGTATTGCATCTAGCTAAAAACGTCTATGCCAAAGTGACTAATATTGTTACATCCTGGAAAGCCTCAGCTATAATAATATGCGAGTAAAGTAAATGTAATTAAATTAGTTTTTTTCAAAAATATTTAATACCTGAGGGGCGTGGCTACATAGTGCAGTGAGATTTACATTTACATTTACATTTACGGCATTTATCAGACGCTTTTATCCAAAGCGACTTCCATTCTCTAACTACAGGGGACAGTCTCCCTGGAGCAACTTGGGGTTAAGGGTCTTGCTCAGGGACCCAGTGGTGGTGTGCTGGTAGGATTCGAACCTACCTTTTGGTCCGGAGGCAAGTATCCTACCACTAGGCCACCACCACCCACTGGTGGTGATCGCATGCTGCCTCTTTATCCTATTTACAAAGTGACATTAATATAGAATATTTTAAAACATACATATTTGAAAAGTAGAAGGTTTCTAGTGGTGTTACTTATATATTTTTAGGACAAAAAGTTGTTGAGCTTTAGATGATAGTTTTGGAAAAGGGAAAAGGATCCATTTATGGATCCTCTGACCTCAGAGGGTTAACTTATGTGTAGATCTTTGATCACAGTTACTCATTTACAAAAATGATTCCGTAAAGAATTTTCTATTGCAGGGGTGGACAGTTTGTTTGGAAAAGACCGTACTGTATTGGACACTGGAACTCCAGGATTGGGCCCCCTTGATCTATTAAAAAGGCTCAGTCCAAAAAACAGGACTGAAAATAGTTAGAGTCAGAACTTTAATAGGGAAAGCATCTTCAAGTCTTAGATGGACTGTGTTTCTGAATTTTGAAACAGTTTGGTGTAAAAGCATGTCTCTATGTCAGCCAAAGTGAAGCAGGAAAGCGTCTCAAAGCTTTACAGGCAGGCTCCCGCAACCTTGCAGTTTTATTCCGTTATGCATTTTTCCGGCGTTTGTTCTGACCCCACCGCCCTGTGAACCGCCACCGAGCTGGAGCTCAGCTGCCCGGAGTCGGTAGCGAGTACAGTCCTGCTGAAAGGGAGAGCCGAGAGCAGGAACGTGTGTGTGGGGTTGGGCAGAGCTCTTTGATGTGGCTGTGTGCGAGAATAACGTCCACGTTTAGGGACAGGAAAGGAATTGAGGTTGTGAATCCGGGGAGGGTGAGGGGTCGCTGGCAAACAAAAAGCACCCACTCAGACCAAACATGACTAGAATTCAGTTTTAAGGAGAGGGAGATGTTTGCCGGATGAAACGATGAAAGAAAGACGTGTGTGGGTTAATGCCATTTAAAACCCATACAGTGTGTCGTTTTAACACACGGTGCAAGAGCTGATGTTCCACACTCCATCCCGGATGCACAACACACACATATATCACTCACTGTGGCATTCAGTCAATGACAAGAACAAGGAAGAGGCCTACATGACTTGACTCTTTATCTGCGTCTGTGTGTGTCTGCAGCACGAATAGTGAAAAGCAGGCAGTGGTGTGAGATGACCCCATGTTCAGAGGGAGAAATCTGTGGACTGCTGTTCAACCACTCCGGCTGGACCTGCACCAAGGGAGGCGGACGAATAAAAACGGTCACGGTAAGACATTCACTACTGTAAGAGATTTTCTTTAATGGATAGTGCTAATAGATATGAAAATACATTCACAACCAGACAATTGTACATGAATTTGGTAATAAAACTGATGTTATGACATCACAAACCTTAAAGCTGTAGGTTTCAAACGGGGTCTGTGGTCCCCTGAGGATCTCAGGAGGGTGCTAAAGGGAATTATTTTAGTTGTGTCTCTACTTATTTTAATTTATTTAATCTTCGTTGGCCATAAAAAGTACTATCTGTTTAAAAATGCAATATTTTTGCCAACCTGTCACAATTCTCAGCCACCCAGCATCATCTGTAAATACCCAGAATCTCTTTTAGAGGATGGTTGGTAACAATTGCCATTAAATTGCTTTTACAAATAATTTAATTATTTAATTGTCTTAAACACAGAAGAGCTCCCTGAAAGATATTTGTATCATCACAACTATTTTGAATTCAAGCACTTCGTATCTTGTCAGTACTCATCTACACTCAAGTATGTTAGCATGGTCAACAAGCTTTTTTTTGTGCTGTTAACAATAGTTTAAAATGAACGAGGCGAGTGAATAAAAAGCATCATGAGACGTGCGGCAACTCAAAAATTGAGCTCTCATGGTCTTGATTGTGTGAAATTGAATGTGAAATATGCAAAATAATTTAGTGTCAGAAAGCTAAATGTATGACCTGAAGTAATATGAGATTAAAAGGATATTTGTATTGTGGTATCATATACTTTACTTGAACAGTTCTTTGGTAATTTCCCCACACACCTATGTCCATGTTACTGAGTGGAATTGGCAAAAAAATCACTACAGTGTGTTAGACACTCTCCCTCCAGGACCTCACTCACTCACGTGTCATTCGTCACCAACAGCAATTAAAAATGCTGAATTTCATAGTGAAATAAACATACACCCACACACACAATGATATTATTGTTAACTGTGTATTTCCTTACGTGGGGGTGTGGTTTGTGCATGATAGTCTACTTTTCTTATCCTAAAAAATAGCTCATTTTAAAGCCTAGTCAATTGTAAAGAACAAACAACAGATCAGTATCAGTAATCTGTTATTTGTTCTTTAAAAGTACTACTTGCCTGACCTTCCTAAAAAACACTTGAATGCTTTAAGATTATAAATGTGCTTCTAGTCATGTGGAAAAGGTGATTTATGACCATTTCCAACCTCTCTTGACCTCTTAGAGTTAAACAGGCTGTTTTTATGACTGTTATTTGAAGTAAAATATAAAGGTTTGCCGTATAGGAACTATCTGAGGAATGAGTGGTATGTTTTGAAACTTAACCCATGTTTCCATGCTACATCAAACCCTTGAGATAGCACAGGATCTTTAAAGAGAACCACATTCAGCTGTTATGTTGTGTTGCACCTGAGTCTGCAATTGTCCTGCTTGTTGTGAAGCAATTAGTCTGAATTAGACTTCGCAAAGCACACAAATCTGTGATTATTTGTTTTGTATTTGTGTGTGTGTGTGTGTGTGTGTGTGTGTGTGTGTGTGTGTGCATTTTGACAGTGTTGATGTGAGCATTTGCATTTTTGCATGAGTAAATGACTGCCCCATTAATCAAAAATGAACCATTATAATTGTAAACCCGGCAATTAGATAATGATTGCAATTATGCACTCAGTGCTACCGATGCTGTACTGCTGCTGCATGGCAACGTTGTAAGTTGCAGCTACCAGAACAGCTTTAAAAAACGCAAAGAGTGAAGGCAGGCGTATCATAGGCATTCCCGGATACTGAACACACTGAATAGAAATCATGGTGGGACGCATCCGCAGCTGTGGCGTGAACACAAACACTCAGAGACAGTGGTTATCTTTAGGTCCCGGAGAGTGTTTATTCACAATCAAACATGCAGTGAGGGCCTGGGCGGCTTGATGTTAGTGGTGCTTTTTGAAGAAAAGTCGTCTCCAGGCAGCTGTGCAACTGGAGGAGGGGACAGGTGAGCAGGTGCCCAGTGATTAGGGGAGTCGTCATGCAGTGCCCGCGTCCAGGCAACCTGTAAGAAAGTAGAGAAGAAGTGAGTTTGTTAAGAGAGCTTGCGAGAGGTTTGATTTGGGAGCCTCTCAGGGGCTCTCTGAATCACTCCAGTCCATGCCAAACTGGCTTTTATGTGCTATGTTTGTTGTGGCGGGGACTGAAGCAGGTGGAATCGGGAACAAGCCGGCAGCCGTATCGTATTTACTTTTAAGCTCCTGGATCCAAGGCTCAATATTCAGTTATTAATTGGGAGACATATTATTGCTTAGTAACTACTATAAATATTCAGTAACAGCTGTGAAGCTCATTGACGTTAATGTATATGATTACTTAACTAAAGTGTATATTAAAAATAGATTACAGTTCACCTTCTCAATGAATCAACGATTTGCTGGCAATCAGTATGGTTTAAAGCAGATTGTCGATGTTTAAAAACAAAACCCAGATAATCCTCAAAATGGTAGGGCAGAAATGTCTTTACTTCTAATGTAAACAAAGCATTTCATTCCAGATCATTTGGGAATGTTCCTATTTGTTTCACACAACTGTGTGTTCAAATGATGTAAAAACAAAAGAAATATCAAAATGTTTGTTTTTGTCATGTCGCCTGAATGGGAAAGACACAGCCGCACGCTACTGAGTTCCAGAGATATAGTTTATTTGTAAAACAAGTAGAGAAAGTCCCAAATGTAAGCACACAGGACCCCATTGTTGACCCTTCCAAGGAGTCTCCTCTCTCCTTGGTGTTTCTTCACCCCGTGAACTTATTAAATCTGCCTCTCTTGCCAGCAAGGATACGGACAGCCCCTTTCCGGTCTTCTGCACAAATCCCAGACTTCCTTTTCGAAGCCACGGACTTGTCCCTCGTCACTCCTGCTTTGAATACAGAAAGGAGAGAGAGAGAGGGAGAGAGCACAAGATGAAACCAGCTGTCTGTCAAATGTGCCACTCGTCTTTCACCAGCTGCTTCTCTCTGTTGCCCGCCGTGAAGCAGTCTGCACTCTCTCCTCATAGCGTTTCCTAGACAGGAAGAGAGATCCACACACATGCAGTCCCCACTCACTTTGCACTCGACTCCCACCAGCACAGCTCGAGCCACAGGGCAATACAGTTACTGAGTCCACTGACTCTACACACGAGATACTGTTACTGAGTCCACTGACTCTACACACGAGATACTGTTACTGAGTCCACTGACTCTACACACGAGATACTTTTACTGAGTCTTCTGACTCTACACACGAGATACTGTTACTGAGTCTACTGACTCTACTCTAACTTTCACCTTCCCTTCAGTTCACATACTCAGACTCACAATGGATGTTGAATGTCGGTGACCACGCACCCTGGCTCTGGTTCAGCCAGGATTTAAACTGTCTCTCAACCAATCACGCGTCACTCTCTCTCAGCTCCTAACGAGCCCAGCTGCTTCCACTCTCCCACTCACACACACACACACACACACACTGCACTCCAACCATACACACCTGCTGCCAGTTGCACACACATTCACTCACCTCCTGTCCAGAGCCCTAACTAGAATTCAGGAGAACTGATTCTCCTCAAATGAGTCGAAGGTTCGCCAGACGTCACAGTCTTTTTTTGCAGTAATACAAGTTTCTTTGGTCCATTCGGACACATTTGTATTTTATATTTTTTGGAATTGTATTTTTAGCACACAGTAAATACAGAGGTGATAAAGGAATGTATATCCTTGAAGAGACCACCGCTAACATGACAGTAGTGTTTTATTATAGGATAAAGAGGCTCTGTCAGAATAACTTCATCTTGATTTATACTGACCCCTCTGTTTGAATGGAAGATTATTCAAGCACCAGAGACCTTAACTGTAGAGATCAAGCATTCATAACATTAGCGTTTTCATGTTTAGCGTTTCCAAGTAAACTGACCTGACCACTTTTTTCCACCTGCCTGTGGTTTTACACCACTAAACTCACAAATGGTAATTCACTATTGTAATGAAGGTTTATTCACTGCCGTGAGGATGTGGCTGCAAAACCATGTTCATGTGTGAAGGCTACTGGAACCTAATGAAGACTCAATTGGACTTATTGCTGTTAGAGGCCACTGGGGATTGTTGCCTTGGCCCGAGCCTTTGCTATAAAACTGCTGGCCAATAGCCTATAGTGTGGTTCAGGTTGTAGAAATCCACTAAAACCAAACACAACCTCTTGAATCACTCAATTAATTCCTTCCCCTGGGGCAAGACCTCATTCATCTTCTGGAAAGTCACTGCAGAAATTGTGGAGTCCTGTCTGGTTTGCTATAACAGTAGTGAGGCTGGACAACAAGTATGTGACTCTTCAATTACCCTCAATTCCAACATTTTTCTCACCTCTTCTTTAGCGGGCCACATGTGGCTGCTCTCCAAGGTCAAAGTGTTGCTCTACTCTAGAAACTGTGCTGTAAATGTGATCAGAATTCCACACTAATTCAATGTTGACAGTGTTTAATATGGAGCTACACAGTATGCACAAAAATTATATAATGGTTGATTACAGGACTCATTTGCATTCAGTCCTTCTGTGATGGCAGTTTTATAGTAGTCAGTATTGTGATTAAGAACAAATGTGTACTCTAACACAATAATGACTATTATATTTTAAGATACAAAGTCACTGAACTGCTAGTAACTAATTGGTCTTAAGCCTTAAGTCCAGGATAAAGGCCCAAATCAGTAAAGGCAAGTCTCAAGTTTTAAACCTCCTATCCTAAACACAGTATTCCAGTTTTTGTGCCACTTCAATACTGAACACCAATATAGCTAATGAGCTAAATGAGCATGTAGTATATAGTACATTAACAAGTTATGCGGCTATTAATATTATTATTATTTTTTTTAATCCATCCCCTCGAGGTATATAAATATGTGGGACCTCATGGAAGCCTTCCGCCCGCTGTTGTGTGACTACTGTCCATGGTGCTGAAATGTCACTGTATGTTATAGACTAGCTGTGTCACGCCCAGTTCCTGGCAGGCCACAGCCCTGAAAATTTGACCTGAACATAGGTCAAGGTAACTGGAGAGACCAGTTATACTATAACCGGAACTTTAAACCTGAGAATGTACCCGTTAGTTTACCATAATAGTGTTATAATGGTGTAGGACTGCCCAGTAAGGTAAGACCTTCTGTGATGTGTAATAAATAATGTAGTAAAAACTTCTACAGCCAACTTGATAGCAGATGCTGTCTCAACACAGCATACTTCCTTAAGAGAGAGTGTTAAATTAATTGTTTCAAAATCCTGGTCCTGGAGTACCCAGCCCTGCAAATGTTTCCTCTGCTGAAAAACCTTATAGATGAAATTGATACAGAATTAAATAAACTGATTTTAGGGAATCTCTGGAGAACTCCTCTGTTTGCTGTGTGATAAAGATAAACATACTCATAGCAGCTTCGCTTGCCAGTATTTCCCAGTGCTGTCCATCCAGTAAAGTATTATACTTTATAATTATCGTAATAGTCTTAATAGCAATAAATCAGCAGTTATCTACAGTACTGTGAATGTAGGTCTGTCTGTGACTGTGCATTGGTGTGTGTGTGTGTGTGTGTGTGTGTGTGTGTGTGTGTGTGTGTGTGTGTGTGTGTGTGTGTGTGTGT
>JBBJLR010026888.1:0-12818 GCA_037577145.1 Brachypetersius gabonensis
TGTGTGTGTGTGTGTGTGTGTGTGTGTGTGTGTGTGTGTGTGTGTGTGTGTGTGTGTGTGTGTGTGTGTGTGAATTTGTTTTCTTGCCCTTCTTGACACCATAAACCAGCTGAACATAACGAGAACCCAGACCACACAGCGTCCAACCAGCGCATTGCACAGGTAACTGTCATGTTCCTCAATTTGCGGCAGTAGAGGTCGCTATTGAACAATGAACTTGCCTCCTCAGCTCACTAGGTGTGATCTTTCTCTAGCCGATTATTGTCTCTTCTTATTGGTCCTTTGTGTATGCACCTCTCTATTTAAACTGATCATATGTCAGTCCATGTTATTAGTCCTCTCTCACTTGGTCCATGCCCTCATCGTTCCTAGTGCCTGCTTTCTGTTCTGTTTGTTATACAGTAATTCACGGGGTTACTTCCAAGAGCTCCCACATATAATGAAAAACCATGTAGTTGTGTTGTGGTAAAAAAAAAAAGCCTAAATATGCTCTGAATATACTCCCAAAACATTTAAATTTTATTTTGAACTAAGTTTAATACATTAATGTAAGCCCATGCAGACTGTACTGTAATTCATGCACATGCATTTTCTTTGGTATAAATGGGTAAATACAGTAATAGTGTAATTTTTAGTAACGAAAAAAACCCCATAAAATGTAGGGGCAATTATCAATAATTTTTACAATTCAATAATTTTCTGTTCATCAGATGCGCATCTTATGGTAGAGGTGAAGACATTGGAGGGCGACTGAGCTGAACAGCCTTTTTAAATTTAATTTACAGTACAGTAATAAAACTACTCTGGTTTAAGAAAACGAAAATCAAGAGAAACACTCAAGATGAGGTGGGGCAGACTGGCAGTTAACATATAGACTGCCAGATTTATTTAATACACAGTTTTGTTTTAGGCCAACAGTTTCTAAATTTCTTGTTCTGAACGCACTGTGTTCATGCACTTTGTTCAGAATATTAAAATGTGCTTGAATTCACTTGTTTTATTAGAGAAGATATTTAATTGTATATTTCAGCCATCTTGCTTTTACGCTATTCATGAGTGGGGTCAAGTAAAATATTTTATTTCAGATTGTATTTTATATTGTGCATTGTTTGAATGCTAAATAAATATTGTCATAGTTTTGTAACTGATTTATACTTTTAATAATTTAATAATAATTTCTTTAGGTGTTTTCGGTTTTCGGCCAAGTGTTTCCTCCTCATTTTCAGTTTCGTTTTGGTGCATCCCTACTATTTATGTTAGAAAATTAGCAAATGTTTGTTAATACTTTAGAAGCAAAATGTGTAAAAAAAAATTGTGGAGAATATTTGGAGGTTCCGCCTTTATGTGGAGATTTCTGGGTACAACGATGAGCTACAAAATCTGTGTGTGACTAGATCCGCGAGTTCCGATCCGCGTATAACTGGGGGATTACTGTATTTCCACTAAATCACCTCATCATGGAAGTCTGTGCCTGTGCCTCCATTTCTCTGTCTGGACATGGCCGGATTGTGACATTAACATGAATTGTTTTAGCAACAAATTTTATATTACAAATTACATATTAACAATAATCCTAACAATAATAACAACTAGTGAAGGGCTGATCAATGTTTTTCCAGACCCGATCTGATTCCAGTACACAATTGCACATCCAGATTCTGATATAATACATATTTTTACTTTAATATTAGCATTATTTTTGGTGAAATTGTGCTGTCTGTTAATCACAGAATAAATATACTAAGGAAAAGAAAATTATTTCTAAAGGAATTTATTTCACAAAAAGGTTTCAGCAACAGCTGTAAGGTTTTGTAAATCTCAAAAACACAACAGTCTTGGCTAAATCATCTAAATAGTTTGTGTTATGTCCATTTTAGAAGCAACAACTATGCAAAAAATAAAGCGCAAAAGTAATACATTTAAAATAAGGGGAATTTGGAGACACAACATGGGCAGTGTGTAATCTAGCCACCTCTGTATTTAAGGTGAACCGGCCGAATTACGCGATGCCCAACTTTAGCCTTGTCCTGTTCTGAGAGTTAGAGAGCCAACAAAACACACAAAATAGCCCCTGAAAGAACCCCAAAGGGGTAATGAAGGAAAGAGTCTTGTCTGATATTCCTTTCGCTTTTGGGTTGTCTGCTGTAAATTTGTTTTTGGAGAATCTGAGCGAGTGTCTGCTGCCTGGAGTCTTATTACCTGTTTGCTAGCATAAACTCCTGGTACTCTTTGTCGTGAAAAAGATGCTTGATGCTTGCAGGTGCTTGATTATTATAGATGTTTATTGGTCACCTACTATGACTATGTGCTGTTTTAACAGTCACAAAATATACTTAGTACTAAATAACTGTCTAATGTCTCTGTTTCTTCTTTTTGTCTTCAGTGGGTCGGAGATATTACATCAGACCAAGAATCTATTGCCTGGTCCGTGACAACCAAAAAGTCCAAGGAACGTCCTCCCAAATTTTCTAACTGGTGAAAGACGGTTCTTATTCACAACATGACAGATTAATTTTTTTTGGTCTCTGTTTTCACTCAAATATTTTTTTTGTGCTTTTAGTGTGATCGAATCTAAAGTTTATAGTTTAGGGTATTTTAGTATCTTTAGTAACAGATGATACACATTTCATAACAGTAATAACTTTTCTCTTTTTAACATTTTTGTTAAAGTTCAGGCTTTGTTACAAGAACATTTATATCCGTCCATTCTGTCATTGTCAGTAGTAACACAGGTACACATGTATGATGTTAATTTTATTTATTTATTAAAAGTTCAGAGTTATTTCATTGCATGGCTGATGGTTTGGTTTTAGCATTCTGTTGCCTTGGTGTTTTTGTTTCACTGAGAAAGTACATCGAGAAGGACTTTTTCTACTCTTTCACCATTACTTTCTGTCACTGCTCTGCTAATCATGTGCTTCTGTAAAATCTCTGTTCAAACTGCTTCTTGTGCAGACTGAATCCCACTCAAATCTCAAATCTACCCTTCTGGGCCTTAGTCTTATTGCTCCCTTCATTATTGCTTCACTTGATCATTGTCTCCCTTTTGTTGTGCCTCAGCTCAGTGTTTCTTCACCTGAATTCCACATTCAAAACTATCTAAATTTGCCTGGTGTATATCATTATCTGTCATCTTCCAGCACCCCTTGGTATCTTTGTATTAGAACAATTCCCACATAATCACATTTCAATCAGTCACTCCTGTTGCAGACAAATTACAAGCAAAGCTTAAGACAGACTCTGCTGACCTTTAAACTGTTAATTAAGATTAAAGGACTGTGACTAATTACTGTTAACTAGGGCTGTAACGATACACCATATCCATGATTCGGTTTGTATCATGATTCTTTTTTGGGGGGGATGTCGCAAGTCATCCACTTGTTTAACACAGAATTATGAATCAATAAATGCTTCGCCACTTCTTCTTTGGCATTCAGTCTGTTGAATTTCAGCTACTTCAGCTAGGCTTGACCATCCAAAACTATAAACAGGTTCGGCCAAGCAGGCCAAAATCGCACAAAAACTCACTTAAAACACAAAAAAACTCTTACAAATTCCCCAGCAGTTTTATCACAACCAGGCAGCTTATAGACACTTACAAAGCAAAGTGTCATCATTTCCTTTTACTTACAATTGAAGAAATCCAGCTCGGACACAAGCACCTCCCCAGGAGGTGCTTGTGGATTTTGGACTATAACTCCACCTAGGAAGGTCAGAAAGACTCGCGGGAGGGGATGTTTGAATCGTTACAACCTCTATTACTGGTTACTGAAAATACACCAATCATGGAGTGAAAAGGTTTGATTAGGCGGTGTACTCTTCCATCTGGATGGGAAGGAGTTGAAGGGGTGTGTTGTGATTCTGCTTTCTCACACCGCGAGTATTGCGATTTTGGTTTCATATTGCGTATCGTTACAGCCTTACTACTAACCGTCACACACTTCTTTAAAAGACCATTCACCAACCTTGCAAAGTTTCTGACTTCCCTGATTAACTTGTAACTAATATCTGGTGAGGTTCCAGGTCTTGGTGCTAAATTACTACAGTGCAAGGTCAAATATATAACATAATAGCTGGTGTACATCCTAATAAATTTGACCAAATTACTCACCAAACAAACTAAATGCACAGTCTATAAATCACACAGACCAGTTGCTGAGGTAAAAAAATAACGCTAACTTTGATTTTAGCCTCGGCCTGTAGTCTAAATAATCAGCTGGTGACAGTTAGGACAGCAGAAGGGTTTCCTAAAGTTAGGAGAGTTCATTTAAGATTTTTTGAGGTTAGGATCCTTCTGTAATAAACTTTTCTTAAGTTAGGATTGGAAAACTGACGGTTGTTCTGTAGCTGCTTTTTTCCTAAATAAGATCCTAAACTGTCGTTACCATGGTTACCACACAGTTCGGATAGGATTTTCAAGTTAGGAAGTTTCTGTAATACGGCCCCTGATTTACACACATTTTATATTTTTCTCACCAAGTTAAAAACAGATTTTTTGCATAGACAATTGAACATCATAAATCTCACTGTGGCTGTATACAAGATGCCTTACAGCTCCTTGATATTGTGTCTGTAAATTTTTAGGTCCTCTACTGAAAAGAAGCGGGGAGCCCAAAGTGAAGCTGTGAAGGTCAGCAATGTTTTGAACATTCTTTGATTCACTGCTGTTTTTACAAACCTTTTATTACTTTTAATTGTAGTATTGTTACACCTTTTTCTTCAGGGTAAGAACGCAACCTCTTAATGCCAGTGAAGTGTTAAGGCTACAGTAAACCAGTATATGCTTCCAACTTTGTGGAATCAGGCTGGGGAAGGTCCTGTTATAGCATGACTGAGGCCCTGTATGTACCCCTATTACAACAGACAGCAATGACAGTGACCCATACCATCAGTAGTGACTACCGTAACTGGCTTAAAATAAACATAGGACAACTTTGTTCCCTGTTGGTGGAAATCGTTTTCATACATGCTCTGTAGGCAAAGGCATAAACAGACATGCATTTCAGCACAGTAGAGCTACAGATGTTGTATATTATGCAGCTAATTGGGTTAAATTGTTGAACTGGGGAGAAAATAAAGAATACACACAAAAAGACATTTCATGTACATGTTTTCTGTCTGTGGTAGAAAAATAGCAGCATTTTATTTTGGATGTCTTCACTGGCTGCAGCAGTTTTAATGGTTGTGGTTGCCCTGTATGCATCTTCAAAAGGTAAACGATTATTCATCTCCATTTTCATTCCATTCATTCATTAACAAAGTAAGATACCTAATAGATAATAATTGCCACCCGCATCATCTTGGATTAAGAGTTTGATTCGTGTTTTCTGTTGTTCAGGAGATGAAGTGAGCGGTCCTGAGTTGAGGTTGATGCTGGTGGGTAAGACTGGAGCTGGGAAGAGCGCGTCAGGAAACACCATCCTGGGTGAAGAAGTTTTCACGGTCGAGGCGTCTCCAGAATCTGTGACTGGATCCTGTGATGAGATGAACAAAGTTGTGAATAGAATGAACATCACTGTGATTGACACTCCTGGGGTCATGGACACCTGGTTCACACCAGACAAGACCGCCTACAGTGCACCTGAATGTATCTCTGATGCTGCTCATCGTCCTCATGTGTTCCTGCTGGTGATCAGACTGGGGAGATTCACAGAAGAGGAGAAATATGCTTTGAACTGGATTCAGGAGAACTTTGGAGAAGTAGCTCTGAAGTTCACTATAATACTATTCACTGGTGGAGATCTGTTAGAGAGGAAACCTATTGAGAAATTTATAAGTAAAAGTAAGGAGGTTAAGCAACTTGTAAACACCTGCAAAGGTAGATACCATGTTTTCAACAATAATCAGAAGAATAATCTCACTCAAGTCACAGACTTGCTTCAGACGATAAATCTCATGATGTATGAGTCCATGGGATTCACTCAAACAAATGAGGTGCACAAGAAATCCCAACAAAACACCAGAGAGGAAGAGAAACTGAAGTGGAGTCAAAAGTTGAATGAGTTAGCATTTAAGTTACGGGAGGAGCGATATGAGAACGAAAAACTTAAGCAAAAGTTAGAAGAGGCACAAAAGTCCAGATCATGGTTTGGTTTCTAATCCTTTTCTTCTGTCTGGTTTGTCTGGGTCAGTGTTCCAAGAATCAGTCCCAACTAAACTGTGACTGCAGGACAACAAAGTATTCAAAGAATATGTATGGATGTAAATGATAAATGAAGAATCAAAATGTACAAAGTAAAATGTATATAAGGGTAAACTGAGCTAGATCATTTGTCAGTGATATGTAAAAGATGTGTAAGGTGGTTGTTTTTCTCTTTTTTATCAGTTTAATTCTTCACCCACTCCAGTATCCCACCCTTATGTGCACATCTTTAGATGCAGTTGATCAGTTGATCTGCAGTTGATAAATGTTATCACTTTTGTTAACTAATTGTTATAATATTTCAGCTATCTTGCTTTTAGGTTATTTATGAGTGGGGCCAAGAATTTTTTTTTCAAATTTTATTTTATATTGTTCATTGTTTGAATGCGGAATAAATATTTCATAGTTTTGTAATAGATTTATTCTCATTATAGTCATTTTCATCCAAGCGTTTCGTCATTTTCTATTTTCGAATTTGGCCAAAAAATATAATTTCAGTACATCCCACTTAATTTTAATTCCTTAAGGCTGCCTAAACAGTGATTATGCAATCAACCCGCAACCTGCAGGCACCAGGTTGGATTAGAGTCAACATGTCTGCCTTGTGGGTGCATTTCCATATATCTAAGAAAGACACTCAGACAGCCGTTTCTAGAGAGGGGTGCATCCACAAAAACTTTCTCAACATCGGTATTTATTTATCATATAAAATCTAAACATCCCGATTTAGCACAGAAGAAGCAAGACCCTTTGAGCACACCCACTCCATCTGTGGGACGTTTTTGAAAAGGCAAGAACTTTTTCCAGAGATTATGGACTGTGCCAGTCTTTGTTTTATCCTCTTGAGACCGGATAATTCATTTTTATGTACTGTAGTACACATTTTATTTTTGATTAAATCTCTCATCCTGTACATGCCACTTTGCTAAGACCTGTTGTGTCTTTGAGAGGACAACTGTAGCTTTAAGATGATGTCACATGTGTGGGGTTTTGACATTGCTTGCCCCCCTTTCCTATCTTTTCAAAATGGCTGCCATCAGCACAAGCACATTTTATGGAAGAAAGAAAGGTAAGCATGATAATTATATTTAAAAATGTTTTTTAATTATGTATTTGGATTAATTTCCCAAAATGAACATCTAATAAGTAATTTGAGTAAGTTTTCAGAGCTTAGATTATTTACTGTACTGTAGTGCACGTCAGGACTTAGTACTTGTTTTTATTTCACTATTTTCTAGTAGACAGTTTTTTCACAGAAGCAGAGAGAATTCTTAACAGAATCATTTAGGGAGATTCAGACTTAGATCTTTCTGAAGATGAGAGTCCATTGAGTCCAGGAGAGAGTGAGATCCCACCTCTGCAGCAATCCACCAATCAGGCCTGTATGGTAGAGTGGCCAGACGAAAGTCACTGCTTAGTAAAAGGCACATGGCAGCCCGCCTGGAGTTTGCCAAAAGGCACCTGAAGAACTCTCAGACTATGAGAAACAAAATTCTCTGGTGTGATGAGACAAAGGTTGAACTCTTTGGTGTGAATGCCTGATGTCGCGTTTGGAGAAAACCAGGCACCGCTCATCACCAGGCAAATAACATCCCTACAGTAAAGCATGGTGGTGGCAGCATCATGCTGTGGGGATGTTTTCCAGCAGCAGGAACTGGGAGACTAGGCAGGATAAAGGGAAAGATGACTGCAGCAATGTACAGAGACATCCTGGATAAAAACCTGCTCCAGAGCACTCTTGACCTCAGACTGGGGTGACGGTTCATTTTTCAGCAGGACAACGACCCTCAGCACACAGCCAAGATATCAATGGAGGGGCTTTAGGACAACTCTGTGAATGTCCTTGAATGGCCCAGCCAGAGCCCATACTTGAATCCAACTGAACATCTCTGGAGAGATCTTAAAATGGCTGTGCACCGGCGCTTCCCATCCAACCTGATGGAGCTTGAGATGTGCTGCATAGAGGAATGGGTGAAACTGGCTAGGATAGGTGTCCCAAGCTTGTGGCATCATATTCAAAAAAACTTGAGACTGTAATTGCTGCCAAATTTGCATCGACAAAGTATTGAGCAAAGGCTGTGAATACTTGTTGTATGTACATGTGATTTCTCAGGTTTTTTATTTTTAAGAAATTTGTAAAAACCTCAAGTAAACTTTTTTCATGTCATTTTTTTCCTCAAAATTCTACACACAACACCCCATATCGACTTCAATCCATTTTGGAATAAGGCTGTAATATAACAAAATGTGCAAAAAGTGTTGCGCTGTGAATACTTTCCGGATGCACTGTATGTCAGATGTATGAAGTGTCAGATGTTCCTCTGTGTCTCCAAAAAATCACAGTGCTTCCTCAGATGTCACAAATGAATAAAAACCCAGTGTAATTAGTTATTTAGTGGCCTACAGCTAGTTCTAAGTTCCAAGTGAGTTCTAAGTTGACCCTACATTTCTATGTTGTTTTTATGTAAATATGTTCAATATGTTTTGATATTCTGTTCAGAAAGATTTCAGTGGAGTGTTCAATTTTCATAAGCTCTTGAATTTTATTGATCTTTCACACTAACGAAGTCCTGTTGTGCACTGTAGTGCACATGTTGTAAAATATAAATAAAATTAGGTACAAACAAAATCTTTGCAGTTTGTTTCTTACCACCCCAACACTTGATATATTTTTTTTCCTGGGTCTCAGGAGGTTAATACACGGTTTTGTTAAAGGTCTGTTGTCCTATCTTTCAACAGTTTTTAAAGTATTTGTTCTGAATGCTCTTTGTTCATGCACTTTGTTCAGAATATTAAAATGAATCTGAATTCACTTGTTTTATGAGAGAAGATTGTATCATATTTGATCTTGCGTTTAGGCTGTTTATGAGTGAGGCCAAGTGAAATATTTTTTTCAAATTGTATTTTATAATTGTATATTATACATTGTTTGAATGCTAAATAAATATCTTCATAGTTTTGTAACAGATTTATTCAAACATCATGAAGCCGCTTACACCACCCAGTAGTTAAGGGTACTGGGACTCTAAATATACCAGAATAGCTCTTACTATAACAATAAACAGCTTCATGCCCCGGGTTGAGCAACCAGACCGACAACTGTCTTTTCCAAAAATAAAACTAATACTCCAATACAAGGTTGAAGAGGGCGACAGCACATAAGCTTAGCAGCAATATACAGGAGACCACGTACAGTCCTCACAATAGTACCAGCCTTATTCTTAATTCAACTCTGTCGTGTGGCAGCTGGACTTAGTCGCGGCCGCGCCCGGTTCTCCCTTGCGTTCCAGACCTGCAAGAAAATGAACAAAGCGTTAGAACTCCATTTGCACGACAACCCTGCACCGACCGACGAAGCTCCGTCGGGAAATAGTTTGTAGCGTAACGAACTGAGATCAGCGCGAATACTCAGGCAAAACCTGGGCAATGGCTGCTCAAATCTGCTGGTCGATTCTACTTCTACTGCCAGGCGTAGAAACCAGCGGGCACTCTCGGTTTCTCCAGCTGTCAGCGTTCTGGCTCTTCCCATGTCCAAGTGACCTGGCTCCGTTACCGACTTGGGGCTCACTTTTACCTCTAGGTCTTTTCTTTCTTTTATGAGCGTGTCCAGACACGCTAAATATTACAGCCTCCTCGTGTTACTCTCACCATGTTGTTATCCCATTTATATTGATGTAAGATTTTGGTTTGAATATTATAGATCATTTAATGTTTATGAAAAGTTAGTCAACTGTATTTTGATAAATTACAAACTAAATTTCCAACCCAACTGAAAAGAATGTAAATTGTTGCCAAAGTCGGCATCTTGCTAATCTCACCGAGAGAATTGCAAAAAAAAAACACCAAAACATTATTCTAAGAATCATCATGAAAGTTGCCAGTGCATAATACCCAGTTTCACTGAATAGTCTGAAAAAAACCAACTGTCTCAAGTGGAAGTGTCTAGGAGAAGTGCACTGAAAGTGAACTGTGTTACAAACAGAAAATTTTTATGTCTATTAGTCATAACGTTTCTGTAGTGATCACTATTTTTTTCATAAGTTACTTGATTATTTATGTGATCAATTTTTTATTTGGTTTTGTATAGAAAGGGTTTTGTATAGAAAAGGCTCAGTCTGATCCTGTTAACCCATTCAAACATCCACCCGTCCCCTCACCCCAGCGGTCCCCCAGGTCCAGGCCACCTTATACTAAATTTGCAATCAAACAAAGTAAAATACATACAACAATAATAATATTAAATAAATAAATATAAAATACAAATACAGATATGTGCAATATAACAGATTTAGGATAAGTAGAGTAACGTAACCATAAATCACCTGTTACTTGATCATTTATGACAGTTTTCTTAAATAGTTTTGATAGTTAAAACTTTTGAGCGTTAGACTGATTTATGATTAACACAAAAAATAGATTCAAATGAAAAGAAAAGAAGAAATATTTTAGAGATACTTGTCAAATATCTGGTTTAAAAACATTGTCTTCTATGTTGTCTTCTATGTCTTCTACAATCTGTATTTTCTGTCTTCTTGCCATTCTGATGTTGGGGGTGTGGGACATGGACATTCTTCCATGGATCTTGTCTTCTAAGAAAGGCCTGTGTTTGTCTTACATTAAATCCTCAGTCAATATACCACTGGTGACAATGTCACTTTTAGTTATGTCGTAGTTAAAAACCTAAGACTTTGGGTCATTCTATCAAATCTCTGTTTGGTGAAAGATTACACCCATGTAACAAAAACATGACAGTGCTTTTGTTGGACAGTATGGGTTCTTCCTACATGGTGTGTAATGTTATGCTGGGGATAAAATACCTTTTAAAATACCTTTTAGACTTTTAAGCATTACTGATAAGTCACTTAACTGTAAGTTATTTATCTACAAAATTGATTACTGCATCTCATATGGTGTGTTTTCTGCAGATTTTTTTATTAGATAAATTTGTCTCTGAGTGTCTGTGCAGTTGTAACATAAGCAGTTTCCTCTGTGATTAAAAACGTTTCAGAATCTGATACCAGAATCTGATTGCTAGTAAACCTTTAACCTTGAACTGTTTCTCTTTTTATTACCAAGTACTCCCAACATACAGCCCTGTTTTTATCTGTTATACATTTAATTACTTATGAATAATTACAACTGTAAAAAGTTGAGTCTCGAGGTTTTCAGCCTAGACTTAAAAACTGCGACTGTGTCTGAGTCTCAAATGTTATTTTGGAAGCGTATTCCAGAGCTCAGGTTCATATGAAAATGCTCCTTCCTCTGCTATAGTTTTTAATAGCCAGCCACCTTGAGATCTAAGAGAGTGTGAAGGTTCATAGCAAGCGAGAAGTTCACAGAAGTTTGCATGGTGCATTATATGTCTATAGAAGAATTTTCTAATCAATAAGAAATTTGATTGAAAGTCAGTGTAGTCTCAATAATAGAGAACTAATGTAGTAGAATTTTCTAGTTCTTCTACCTGTTGCATTCTGAAGCTTATTTAAGTCCTTGTTGGAACAGCCTGACAGCAGGGCGTTACAGCAGGAGTGTCCAAACTTTTTGCAAAGATGGGGGTTAATAGTTCCTTTTTTAATCCACAAAAGCTACATGGAAATACACACTGTTATGAAACAACTTTCATAGTCACAATTACCTTTATGTGGCAATGTAACCAAATATAAGCCACTCAGGCAGACGTGAACGACTCTAAAAACACAATTCTGCCTTTCGTTCATATCTTGAGAGTCAGATAACATTGAACAAACTGTATAGAATACCTTAAATTTTCATATTTAAGGTAGAAAGTCCAAGCAGGAGGCACAGATGCAGACTTCCATAATGTGATTTTTTTAGACACAGGAATGAGGCCACACCCAGTGTCAACACAGATGTACAAAACTTTAGCAGACACTGACCATGGCCCTCACAAAAACAAGTGAATTTTGCCCTTGTCTTTAACAAGATCTTTCAGAAAAATTAGTTTATGTCACATCTACAGGTGCACACCAGCAACAGTTATAAAGAAAATCTTATTCAAGAGTTTAATAAAATAAGTGCCAACTTGTTTTTGCAGTTGTCATGGCAGAAATTAGTGGAGTTTTTGGGGAGTTTTTTTGCCATAGAATTGTGCTATCACCGTGTGGTGAAAGATAGAAGGAATTACATTTTCAAAGTTTATGATTTATTTATTCTGGCAGAGCTAGCAAGCCATAAATAACACTTTATATGACCGAAGCTGCCGGCCGTATGAAATCTGACAGCGGGTCATAATTGGCCCGCGACCTGGACTTTGGACACGTCTGGTTCCAGCTAAACTTCCAGGAGGACACAAAGACAGTTCACGAGTAGAAACGGGAGTTTTTCAGTTTTCTGTTGCTGCTGCTTCCGCTGTAACTGGTGACGTTGGTTTTAAATTGGGCTCTGAGTAAATCTACTCTCTCCAGAGAAGAGAGTTTACAGGTAATTTACTTTGCCATTGTTTCTTATTTTGACCAAATCTAATCAGTCAGTTCCTCTAAAGGTCTGTTGCTTGTTGTCAGTTCAGTGTGTGTGTGTGTGTGTGTGTGTGTGTGTGTGTGTGTGTGTGTGTGTGTGTGTGCGTTCGTTATTTCGTCCCTTTTCTGGTGACAGGTGTGGAGAAATGAGAAAAGGACAATCCAAAAAACATCTCTCCAGTAAGGTATCACACACACAA
>JBBJLR010026914.1:0-12816 GCA_037577145.1 Brachypetersius gabonensis
CACACACACACACACACACACACACACACACACACACACACACACACACACACACACACACACACACACACGTGAAAGGAAAAAACTTGCGAGAGACAGGAAAGACAGCACACCCTAAATGCTTACAGTGTTAACAAACTCAATCTCCACAGCAGCTGCTGCACGAACAGTCCCTCCGGGCAACTCTGATTAGGTCTGTACTGAATCAATGCTATTTGTCCAGGAACTCCAATTAATATTGGTTAACTCTTGAGGTTTAATCGTCAATGGAAAAAGTTGTCAACACAGCTAATGCCAAGGTGCTTTCAGTTCAGAATAAAACCCCAATCTCCACACACCACACTCCAATTTGTGTTTACTCTTGACAGTGCAAGAAAACACCATCCTGAACTAAATAAAGAGAAATCAGCACTTAAATAAAAGAACACAATTATTTTTTAGTTAATTTTCCTTTACACTTGTTTGGCTATGGCCAAAAAGAGCTCTTCAAATAAATGGGAAAAAAAGGTACTTCTGTGGCACATTTATTGATTTTCTATGCATTTCTATGCATAGTTTATTCTATTTGTATCCTACTCCTGTAAAGCATAGTGAATGACCTTTGTGTATGATAATGTGCTATAAAAATAAACTTGACTTGACTTGAATTATGTAAATCAACACAACAAAACTGCCAGGCTAGAGTACAGTGAACACAGTACAGAGCATCATTTTTAGGGTGCATGTTTTTCAGCAAGACAATATGAGCGAAAAAAGTTACATCATCACATGCAATTATGCATGCATGCACCCAGTAATGCACCCAGTAATTTAAAATACTGTACACAAATCTACTAAAATACTAAAAATACTAAAATGCTACACACTCTTAAATACAGCTGCTGCAGTTTGGTCAAACGAGCTGCAGTTTTACCAGAGTTTTTGAAGGAACACAGAGCATGTCTGGTTTCACTGTAACAGTCTGATCACGTGTGTCAGAGCAGGTAAACAGTACAAATATCCATATGGAGCCTGAAGCTGTGCAGTATTCAACTCATTAACTTGATGCTAATTTAACATGAAAGTCATTAGGGAGCTAAAAAAAAAAGAGGCAGTGAGCATTAATATAGTGAGCATTAATATATCTTAGTATACATACAGGGATTGACATAAGTGGTACGCAAAATGCGTACCAATTTTCAGACTTCATAGGCTGTGAATGCGAACCTAATTTGTGACTTTATACTGCGCACATAACCCAGCCCCCCCCACCAAAAGCTTCATTAAAACAGGGCTGCAGCATTAATGATGAAAAGGTGATATCACTTCAGTGACAATGCTGGCATCTATCGATCTATCTATCACCAAAGTGGTCTTGGTCTCTCTCTGACCTTATTTTTCCTTAGCTTGCAAACACAAGCTCCATCTGTTCCATCGCTCTGTATCTAAGGTAACTGTGTTGATGTGCTCACGTGATCAGACTCTAACACATTTCTCCAACTCTACCTGCCCTATGGCATCAACACACACTCTCTCTGCCCTGTGCTGTAAAACACAAATTCTCTGCCAGTTCATAGTCTGCTCTTTATAGTGACTCACTCTGCCTTAACCGAGATCATGATGAGCCATGGCTTCATGCTGCTGTTATGATCCTTTTAAAAACAGCACATATTTTAGTAGCACTCCAACTGTACCAATAATACAGATGAATTACAAACCGTGAACATCTTTTCAATACTGCCTAATACTGTGTAGGTCCCTAAGCAGAACAATATCTAGAGCATCACACTACCTCCACCTACCTCCCATCTTCCTATAGAGTATCTTTGTGCCATCTCTTGCCGAGATAAGCGACACACATGCACCAAGCCATCCACAAAATGTAAAAGACATGATTTCTCAGACCCTGCTGCTTTCACCTACTTCTGCAATAGTATTATCATGTACAATTTATGTTGCTATTACATGTATTAACTGACTTAGTATTAAGTGCAACTCTATTAGAAAACTACTTAAACAGTAATCTTATTTATTTATTTACAGTATTTATATCCACCTCCATTACTGAATACAGCAATTTGTGTATAAAACAAAGTCTAATTAGTACTAAGCATTTTCAGAGTTTTATGTTGACTTTTTATTATAAGTTGTAGCATAAGCAGTTTCCTCTAGGAAATAATGTTTTCTGGTTCTGATTCAGATTCTTTTGCTCCTTGGTCCAGTACAGATGCTCACATGATTTTGGTGATGGCCAGTACGGGTACTCTGACTGGTCTGCGGCTACGCGGATGCACATGCTGTGATACACTGTATGTTCTGACACCTTTCTCTCACAGCCATTACTAACTTGTTCAACAATCAATCAGCCTCAAGTGAGCCTCAAGTGTCTATGACCCTGTCATCAGTTCACCAGTTGTCCTTCATCCGTTCACCAGTTGTCACTTTTGGTAGGTAATAACCACTGCATACTGGTTACAATCAACAAGAGCTGCTCTGATCCAGTTGTTTAGTCATCACAATCTGTCCCTTGCCAAAGTGGTTCAGTTTTTACTCATTTATTCTTGCTTCCAACACACTGATTATTTGCATCCACCCCTTATAGGTACCATTGTAGCAACATAATCAGTGCTATTCACTTAATCCAGGGGTGTCGAACTCCAGTCCTGGAGGGCTGTGGTCCAGTACATTTTAGTGATTTCCCTGCTCAGAAACACCTGGTTCACGTCGGCAGTTAATTGTCAGGTTTAGTGAATGTATTTGAGGAGGAGAACCATCAAACTGTGCTGGACACCGGCCCTCCAGGACCGGAGTTTGACATCCCTGACTTAATCTGTCAGTCGTTATGTATAAAATGTGTGTTTTCTTGATACATATTTTTTTTTCAAAATATCATAATACCACTTTTGATTGTATAATATGACTACCATCTGTAAACAGAAAAAACATTTGACACTAATAAAAAAAATCCTTGTGAGGTAGTGCAGTTAACTCACTGCAACTACAATAAGGCAATGGATAAATTTGTGTGTCTGATATAAATGCATGTATTACAGATGTCCCCACACACAGGCACACAGAAGCAGACGGGGTCAGAACAGCTCTGGAAACCAGTCAGAAGGTTCATCTGCCCGTAGGCAAATCAATGCTATCCTAACTAACCTTTGAGTTCATGCAAGCTTTGCTGCAGTGCTAACACTGAGTGTTATAAATCACTTAGTGACAGACTCACCCTCAGACAGACCTCATCTGTCCTGAAACATATAATGCAAATTCATTGAATAGATAACAGCAGGGATAGAGTGCAATGTGAGCAAATTAAGATGGAGATCACATCATATTTTTTCCGGTTATTCCTTTTGTGGGGACTGTGTCTGTGTAAAATGTTTTGAGAACATTTAAAAATCACACATAGAAATAATTTATTATACCCTGGAAATGTTAAAACTACACATCACTCTTACACTATTTTACAACTGCAATAATTAAAGCAGTGATGTTAAGAGCAGAGTGTGTGCAGTGTGACTCTGTTTCATCCATCAGAAACTGAATCAGGAGTGAAGTTGCTGGAATACAGACCACAGAAAAGCTGCTATACACACACTACTGCACTCCCAACAAACACATACACACTACTGCACTCACAACAAATATGGAGGTGTTTCCATTTTTACACAGCTCACACTGCAATAGTTCCAAAAAGAATAGTAATCTGTGCATGTTACACACACACACACACGCACACACACACACGCACACACACACGGCCGCAAACTGTACAAACAGTGAACAGAAAAAAAGAAAAATAGTCTCTTATTTTTTCCCAAAGCTGTATAAATAGAACTAGGGCTTGAGTTCAATTAGTTCCTCTAGCTGTATCTGTCCTTAGTAAATGTGAGCAGTTTTTTCTTGCAGCCAAAGCTTAGCAGTAGTTTTGGCAGGTTTGTTTGCCAGACGGTCATTACCTTCCGTTGCTGATCTGCTGGGGTGATTGGCCAGAAATGTCCGAAGGCTCTGAGTGTTTGTCTGGAGAGCGAGAGCGACCACTGCGTGCTCGGTCACGGGACTGATCTGATGCCAATGAATGAATCTCTGAAATGTCTGTTAAAATAAACCCAAAATATTGTTTTAAAACATGATTCACAATGTCAAACAGTTCTATGATGTCAATGACATATTGACTGATATGTGATAACGTAGCACAAGGAGGTGACACAAGTTTATAACATTTGAGAAAGCATGTCTGCATTATTTACATACTGTAAAGAAAAGAGCATTTACAATGTCCCTAAAAAAGGCTTTTACAATAGAGAAAAACAAAAGATTTGGCATTTGACCCAAGAAAGCGCACCGTCTCTGTCTGAGTTGCCAGAGGGAATGCTGTCGTCTATATCAGGAATGTTGAGGAGCGTTGCCCTTTCATCTCGCTGCACCACCATTTTTAGCTTGCCTTTCGAGCGCTCAATCAGTTTCTTTGCATCTGTCAGAGACAGGTTCTCCGTTACTGTGCCGTTGATCTAGGTGGAGGGAAAGATGAGACAATAAAGATGAATTATACTGCTTTCAAACCAGTCCCTTCCATTAGTATCCATTTTATAACATCACTTCAGACCCATGCGCAAACAGACTATGAGCACCATACAGTTTTTGTTTACAGGGAGTAAAAGCCTTGCATAAAACATGGGGAAGGTGCTTGAGCACTTAATGAATTGTGTTTTTTTGCTATCTAAAGTGAACTTGGGTTTGTGAAAGAGGCTATATAAATGTAACCTTTTATTATTATTATTAATGCACCAATCCTAAACCCCAACACATGCCTGGTTTTGATATGGTTTTTGACCAGTTTCTCATTTTCTTTATGTATGCCTTAAATTTAAAGCATTTTAGGTAATTTTATGTATGGCATCTATTGCACTTTCATTACTTAAGCATTACTTCTCCCACTTTCAATCATTTGCATGCACTGTCTCAACCCTTTCACTCCTCTTTTCTTTCTCCCATCCTCCCTCTTGTTCTCTTAACATACCTTCAGCACTACGTCTCCCTCCAGTATGTTTCCATCACGAGCTGCCAGGCTTTCAGGGGAAATGTCTTTCACAAAGATGTGACTTGCCAGACGCAGCCCATATTCTGCAAACAGAAAGACAGGCAGAGAAACCCACAAAGTGCCTCAGGTTAGGTTATGCGGTCAAGGATGCTAAACATTCCTGTCATAGCGATCCTTCACACTTACACAGTTCCACTTGTTGAGCTGGTTTCATAAATGCCTCCATGCCAAAGTGAACACTTAGTAGTTTGTCTAGCTTGTCCCATATTTTTAGCACAACCTGCTTTAGGTAATATGACCTACCCTGCTCTTCAAACTGTGCTCAAACTAAAGTGAAAGTAAGGCTGTGAACAAACAGAAACCAGCAGGGCATGCAAAGCATGAGCCCATTAGAATAATGTTGTACCATGCCAGTTCATGTTATTCATGTTATTCCATGTTAGCATTGTCTACAAAGTGACATCTGGGTCTGTACACATAATCATATCATAATCCTATCATTCAGCCTTATGTTCCTACTCACTCCCTCCACTCCTCCAAGGAACATCGTCTGGCTGTGCCCTACACACAAGGCAAACCCAGTCCAGAATGGTCTCATTCTGGTTCCCAGCTAGAGGAATGAGCTGCCAGTACGTGACCAGAGCAGCAGAATCCCTTCAAAAACCTCCTGAAGACCCATCTTTTTAGAGAGCATCCTGATGCACTTTCTTCACTATTCTTACATAAACATGTATCACTTACAACTCTCCTGTGGTTCTCGCACTGTCCTGTCACTGTTTGCTCATATTTTAAATCACTTTGGATAAGTGTATATACCAAAAGAATGTTATGTTGTTTGCAAAACCAGTCTTCATCAGTCTTTAGTATTTATAGCAACAATGTTTTTTCCCTCACTGAGTAACTGTCTGCCTGCTGCAAAGTGTTGCATCTTCTCACCTTCGTTCTTGCGGGACTTTACAAGTGTGACTTTGGAAGGGCGTGGAGGAACGTTAGAGGCAACAGAGCGTCTGTCGGACCGCGGTGAGGTGCTCCTCTCTCGCGAGGCGCTGTGGTCCCGCCGACCTGTGCTACCACTCCGATCATTCCGTCTGCTTGTACCCCCACTGGCGCCACCAGCTCCCGGACCCTCATAGTCATCATCCTCACTGTCCTCCTCACGCTCTGACATCGTCTCCCTGTCGCCCAAACGGGCCACTGGGATCTGGACCTTCCGCTTTCGGCGGATAGTCTGGCACAGAAGACAATTAGTCAGGAGATGATTATCAATCACCTGTTAAGTACAGATCTCTTAAAAATATGTGATATAAAGAGCAGAGGCTGAACTTACACTATTAAGTGAAGCTGGAGCCCAAAACTACTCTGCCAGACAGATCATATGGCACTTCTCCACTAGCACAAGGAACCGTACCATAAAAAACTTTTTACTAAAAATAAAGTGAACTGTATCTGTCATTACTCGGCTCGACAGCAGAGGCAAAAGTGGGTGGCAGCTGAAACACAGTTACTGGACTGGGACACACTGGAAAATCAAAGTGCGATACAACTTTTGTACCATTGCGGTACAGTTTAGGTACAGCACGGTTCCTGTGGATCTGTGAAAAAGTGCCTATTGAGCCCCTCCACATAATGTGTTTACTGCACTCCCTTAAACTGCTATGTAAAGCAAATGCTGCATCGCAGTTACACTTGTATGTATTCATTAAACTCACAATTTTAGCATTCTTGCCGCTCTTCCTCAGCTGCTGAACAGCATAGGCATGCTCCACATTATCCATTGAGACTGCGTTTACCATCACCACTCTGTCATTTTCTCTGTTGGATGCAACATCAATAGCCTTACGATCAGCGACCAATAGAAATAATACTCAAATTAAAATGCAGTGACAATACTCCATAATTGTTGGTGTATTAAAGTGCATCTCACTGTAGAAGCCCCTCTGCTGGTCCTCCTTTCAGAACGTCTGAGATGACGATGGACGTCTCTCCACTCTGGAAATGAGGGTTGTCTCGGCCTCCTGAGATCGCGATCCCAAACCCAAACCCTGGCGCCTGAACAGAGCAGGGAAAAAGTTGTTTCAAAACTCATGTTCTAATCTCATATGGAATAACATTTTAAATAAACAAAAATGTAAAGGTTAAGCAAGCGGTCAAAATGTAATTGATTGATTTAATTGATTTTTGATGTTATACAGCTGCATACAGGTTACAGTAGTACAGTATTTGAAACATTTTACATATTTTTTCTGATCAAAATAAACAACCACACTGTTTACGTACAACTGTGTGTGTGTGTGTGTGTGTGTGTGTGTGTGTGTGTGTGTGTGTGTGTTTGTTTATACACTACCAGTCAAAAGTTTGGACACACCTTCTCGTTCAAAATTATTTTTATTATTGGCTACATTGTAGATTAATACTGAAAACATCACCTATTGCTCTGATGGCAGCTTTGCAAACTCTTGGCATTTTTTCAATCAGATTCATGAGACCTGGAATGGTGTTTAATTAACAGGAGTTCTTCGTCAAGAGTTCATTAGTGGAGTTTCTCTCCTTCTTAATGTGTTTGGGATCATCAGTTGTGACGATCGGGTTGGTCCACAGTTAGTGATCCTGTTCCACTACGGTTCTACTGCACATTATGGCAAAAACCGCTTGACAAGTAAAAGAACAACAGTCCATCATTACCTTATTACAGCTTTTTTTTTACTGCATAATTCCATGTGTTCCTTCATCATTTTGTTTGTTTTCAATATTAATCCACAATGTAGAAAATAATAAAACCAAAGAAAAAACACAGAAGATGGTGACTCCAAATTTTTGACGCTTAGTGTGTGTATATATATATTTCATAAAGCAACATTGTATTATTTAGTGCATGACCAAAAGCATTTCGGTCTGTACCCATGATGATCAGGGGGTTAAAGCAATTTCGCATCACACTACCATCTTATTTACTGTAATTCTGATACTTCAGTGGGATTATTTTTCTACTGGGCAAGTCTGTCCTTGCTTGAATTACTGTTTCCCTTTCTGACCAGAAAACCACTTCGGTCTGAGGCAGAAGCACTTCACCACAGTTTGTACACATATACAAACACACACACATACACTCAGTTCCTGGCACTGATTAACAATGTCACAGTCTGACAAGGCTGAGGAATTTTGTGACTAACACCATTACAAGCCCAGGGTCAGAGAAAGAGCATAGAGGTGACTCTGAGAGAGTGCATGCGTGACCAGCTGTACTACTGTGTGCCAGCAGTCTATACATACACTTCCCAAGAGCCACTTACAGCAATCCTATAGATACAAATTCACTTGCCCCTGTAAAAGGGATGTGAAGACATACATTTATTTGTGTTTAGTTTTTTATTTATTGAAAATCAAATCTTTGTCTGAGCAATATATTATTGTGATGAAGTCCTGATTATATATTAGACTAGATACAGCACAAGCCTGCTGTATGAACACTATTGGTTAGGCTTCTGCGACTCTAACATTTACGACATTTAGCAGATGCTCTTATCTGTGCTTTATAGTCCATAAGTAAACAAGCCCCTCATACTTGTAAACTTAGACTTAAAATAAAGAGTGACTAGAAGACTAAGATTCTACCTGAGGTGAAAAAATGCTCTACCCGGGACCTATCTGATCACACACACCTCTTCAGAAGCGCTTCAGCTTTTGCTACATTGTATACACTATATGAACAAAAGTATTGGGACACCTGTTTTTCATGGTTTGGGGAAGAACCATTACTATTCCAGCATGACTGTGCACAAAGAGAGCTCCATAAAGACATGGATGGAGGGGTTCAGTGTGACAGAACTGCTGCTGTGCTTTGAGAGCGAGTGTGTTCTTAGAGATAAGCAACAACAATTTAAAACAGAGATAAGTAACAACAATTTAAAAGATGCACAATTTAAAAGCATATTTGCATTACACCATTCACATGGCTTCCAGTGTAACACACAGGAAGAGGAACACACACACACACGCACGCACGCACACGCACACGCACACATATATATATGCTTCCTGTCATTGGGACAGAAGGACAGGAGAGCTATTGTGAGCATATCCTTGCACTTCCTGCATCTGGCAAACACAATAACACACAGAATGAGAGAAAGAGAAAATAAGTACAAAGTAAGAAAGCAAGAGGAAAGAGTGACAGAAAGACAGACTGAGAGAGAGAGAGAGAGAGAGAGAGAGAGAGAGAGAGAATGAGAGGGTGAGGAAAGAAAGAGTGAGAAAGAGAGAGAATGTGGGTGTGAGAGAGGGAGAAGAAAGAGAGAGAGAAAAAGAAAGAATGTGTGTGAGAGTGAGAGAGGGAGAGGAAAGAAAGAGAGATAGAAAGAGAGAGAATGGGTGTTTAAGAGAGAGGGAGACAGAGAGAGGGCGAGGAAAAAGAGAAAAAAAGAAAGTGTGTGTGAAAGAAAGAGAGTGAGAGGAGGAGAGGAGAGAGAGAGAGAGAGAAAGAGAGAGAATGTGTGTGAGAGCGAGGGAGACAGAGAGGGAGAGGAAAGAAAGAGCGCAAGAGAGTTTCAAAGAAAAATAAAGCAAGAAGTTTGGCAGGAAAACTGAGGGAAAAAGCAAGAGAGAATGATCAACACTCACCCTGTGAAGAGTCACTGTGTGCTGCTCCCATATTACTGTTTCCTCCATCGCTGCACTCTGAAAGACAGAGGAGGAGAAAACAGGGTCAGACAGAGTCAAAGTCATGCCAAATAAACTGCGTCGTATCAGCTTTATAAACATATTCAGAGAGTCAAGAGGGCAAAAAGACACATGGAATATAATATAATATAAATATTGTACACTATATGGACAAAAGTATTGGAACAACTGCTTTTCAGCGGTTGGTCTAGGCCCCTTACTTCCAGTGAAGGACAATCCTACTGCTTCAGCAGACCAACACATTCTGGACAACACCATGCTTCCAACTTTGTGGACACAGTTTGGGGAGCCAGATTGTGAGCCAGATCTTCTCGTCCAATATCAGTGTCAGACTTCATATATGCTCTACACAATGAATGAGCACAAATTCCCACAGAAACAACAAAATCTTCCAATCGTCAAAGAAGAGTGGAAGCTGTTATAGCTGCAAAGTGGGCCAACTCCATATTTGGAGTGGGCCGACTCAAATACAAGTCTCTGTATTTGAATGCAGTGTTATTAAAGTCACTGTTGGTGGAAGGATCAGGAGTCCCAATACCTTTGTCCATATAGTGTAATACTTGTGTCCATATACTCTAAACTAGAAGTAAAAATGTGCAAGTTAGTACAAGGTCACTTTTAACATCCAGAAACTGCTTCAGCAGTCAGGGGGAACACTGGAATGTAATTGTGTTTATAAATATACAGTCCCTCTATGAAAATACAGCCTGAAAGAGTGGACAAGTGGAAAGAGTAAGTCTGGAGATCTGTTCAGTCATACAAACTGGCCGTGGCCAAACAGGGGACGGAAAAGTCAAACAGGGTCACCAGAGTGAATGTATAAGCATGGGAAATCTGAAGTATAGTTCTGAAATGGGTCTGATAATCATGCTTTTGTGTGTGTGTGTAAGTGAGCATGTATGCATATACAGTGCAAATGTTTCAGACCCCTCAGAAAATAATATTTAAAAAAGCTGTTTAACTGAATTATCTCATTAGACCAAATTCACTAAACATAAGTAATGATAAAAAGGGGTTTTCTGTAGGTCAGTTTGTTCACCATTTGCAGACCTCTCTGCCTGACAGCTCACTTTACTTGCAGTTATTAACCAATTCCTGTATTGGCTACTCAGTAATTACATTCAAAACATTTTCCAAAGGCTGGGGGCATCAAGAGGTTTGGAGCCAAATCATAATGTTCTAAACATAAACTAATTTAACTTGTTAATCTAATAATCTAATCTAATTAATCTAATTTTATTTTAGATTAGAACATGTTGGTCTAAAATAAAATTAGAATAACAAGTTCTTTACAAAATTTTAAATGTAAAAAAATAAATATGTAGAGATAAGGTTTGGTACAATATGTATAACTTGTGCTTGAGTGAAAAATTAAGAAATTAATAGATAATAGCATTTGCGAGTGCCCTGGTCCATATCCTAAACTCAAGAGTTCAATTAATGGTCTTGTAAGTGTCCTAAAGTACGGTCTGGCTTCCACACTGGGACCCTTTTAGCAAAACCAGCGAAAGCTCCGTCTCGTCTAGTAAAGATGGACTCAAGCCTGAAATTGCAGCACACTCTACATAAACAGCATCCCTCTGTCCTGAATGTAAACACATTACATGCATGTTGTCTCTGAATGCACAGACTGTGTTCTGATTGCTTCTGTTGTCCAGAGCTGAGAGAGGAGCTGTGGAGGGAAATCCTGCTGCCAGGATCCATAAGACCAGGGTTTTTGTGATTTCCCTGCTCAGAAACACCTGGTTCACATCGCCAGTTAACTGCCAGGTTTAGTGAATGTGTTTGGGGAGGAGAACCATCAAACTGTGCTGGCCCTTCAGGACCGGAGCTTGACACCCCTGCATTAGACTATTACAGCTACTAGCCACACTTTAATCCACCCAGTACTGATGATAATACTGTACACTGATCTGCCTATTTATGAGCAATAATTGTGACAAACAGAACATATCAAAATAGCCACAAACAAACCATTAAAAAATCATAATAGTAGATTTCTTAGCCCTTTGTCCAAAATAAGTATTGTTTATTTGCTAAAAAATGTATATGATTGTTTTGAATAAAACATTACATTAATGTACTGTTACATTTAAGGTTATGTACTTTGTTAGTACAAAACACAAGTGTAGAGCATTGCAATACCTTATATTTTATCATAGCTTTACTTTTAATAATAAAAATAAAGACTACTGGAGGGTTTAAAAAAAAAAAAAAAAAAAAAAAGCATCACACACATATGAGCATAAAGAACAAAAATGAACAAATTTCTTTTATTTTGGGTTTTAGAACCCGGGAGAACTTTCAGGATAGTCTGACCTGAATACAGCAGGCAGTCGACTGGGAGACTATTCAACTAGAATAAACGGAAAGAGGGGAGTCTTCAGCCCAGAAAACCTTCCTCTCTCTCTGTTCCCATAACACTCCTCTTTCTTCCTCCACTGCTCTCCATTGTGAGAAGAGGCTCTGACCCAGTTCAGAACCGTCCGCCGCCACCACTCTGCATTCCTCTGTTGTGCTGGAATGGTTGCCCACAAGCTGGACGGTATGAGCAGACAGTGTGCGCCACCCCACCACCACCACCCACCACCCACCACCCCCGGCCCCCGGCCCCCGGCATGCGAAAAAACTGCCATACTAGAGGTTACATGATGGAGATGGAAGCGGTTAGACGAGTCAGTGCGCAACTTATAACAGCACTAAAGAACTGAATTATGTCTGTCATTTGTTTCTCTTCATGTATAATTTATACACACAAACATACACACATAGTGCGTCCTAAGTTACGACAGAGATCCGTCCTCCTACGACAATGTTGTAACCCGAATTTGGGTGTAAACACACCCTAGCCTAAGTTCATAATCTTAACACAAATTGTAAAATCTGTGAACGCAACACAAACAGAACACGTCCCTCACTCATACGGCGCGTTACTGTGAATTCTTCCACCGCACGCCACTGAACTAGTTCGCCCATGTCAGCGTTGTAAACTCGAAACGTTGTATGTCAAGACCCTCATAATTCGAGGCCCCTATGAAAATATATATACACACACACACACACACACACACACACACACACACACACACACACACACACACACACACACACACACA
>JBBJLR010026988.1:0-12813 GCA_037577145.1 Brachypetersius gabonensis
CAATAAAAAACAAGAAAAGAGATGAATGTCACTCTTCGTCCTTTACCATCTGGGACTTCAAGCCTGAGACGTGACAGCAAGAACCAACTATCTCACCAGAAGCAGAACTGCTTATTTAAAACTCAAATTTAGAGACGCTTTGACAAAGTCCAACAACACAAGTCAAAGTGAAAGTTCACTGATGCCAGATGTTCATACATCCTTCTACAGAAATGAAGGACCACCTTACCATTAGGGCCCTCAACAGCAAGTTTTGGTGCAGACACAACAGGATGAGCCTTCATAGCCTCTGAATCAGACTTCAGGTTTTTGTCACCCTTGTGCCTGGAGTTATCTGAGGCCTCTGTAAATAGAGCAGAAGTAGCAACTGTGAGTGTGCGTTTAATACTTCAGTACTTTTATACCACACTCTATTTCAGAAAGTTTAAAAGAAGTTGACAGCATGCTGAATTTATCTTGTGACCTCTAGGTATCTCTGGCTTGATCCTTAAATGAAAAAGTAGCATTTAATGTCTTTTAGATGGTCTAAATTCAAGCATGGCTACATGTATATATCACTATCTCATAGTTTTGAACAACTGAACTGTTTACAGTTCCTCTGTTGGCCTTTACATGCATGCTGCTGGGCTGTTTAGAAACTATTTCTCCATGTAGATATAAGGGAACTGAAAATAGCACTCTATTTATGGGTGGCTTTACGCAGTGGTTGGTAGAGCTCTGCACACAACATACCCCAGGAGACCTAAGAAGCCAAGAGAAACTTCTGAAACTACTCAAGCAGAGCAACTGGTAAGGTTCAACAAGATCACCACTAGGTGTTTTTTAATCTGTTATTTCTTACAGAGTAAGTCCTCTACAGACCAGTCCTTTCTGAAGAACAGTGAGCAAATGTTAACGACTTAGCTGGAACAGCTCTTAGTTTGAAGAGCATTTGTACAGAGCCACACATCTTCCGTTGCTGGCCCTACTTCCTGTTGTGTGTCAAACCACATGTTAAAAAATAGCACCTTATAGACTTAATTATGTTTAGTGCACTAAAGAGGCCAACTAAAGTAAGGAGATGATTTCTAGCTAGAACTTAAAGATATTCACAGAAAAACATATGACAGGACAGCACTCTGTATTCCAGCCATGAAAAAGTCTATATGGAATACAGGTTTTGTTAACTTATTAGCCACATGCATTTACGGTAGGAAGAGGCAAACCACTTCCACATTCTTAAATTGTACTGTACTGTATTAAGGGCCACTACCAGGAATTTTAAATTTTAACCGTCTCATTTTTGCTTCATCCCTGCGCATGTGAGACAAGACCCATCAATGAACAGTTTTCAGTTTCAGCCCAAAGTGACGTTGGGGCCTGTCCCAGTGGGGGTAAGATGTTTTTTTCCACCTGTGTAATTATGCTCTTGTTTAAAATAGCCAAATCTAGACACACAGACTAGATGTTTGTCAAAATTAGAAACTTTTCAATTGGCTTTCTTCAGCAGCGAGGACAATTTAAAAGAGTTTGCTTTGCATTAGACAGCATGGAACTTCTCTTTTTAAAATGATTTCATGTCTAACTTGTTTTATTCTGATCAAAGCAAGCTGATTGCGTCCAGGCGGTTAAGACAGACACATTTCAGATCCTGATTTCATGTTCAGTGTGTATAAGTATTTAAATCAGCCATTTTAATTATAATAATACGTTTGGTAATAAAATACTCTATTTAGATAGTACCTTACATTATGGAAAGCAATCCAAAGTGCTTTACAATATAAAAGGTAAAAAAAAATACAGAAAGAAAAAAAGGGACAATATTTTCCTTCTCCTAATGTACATTCAAACAAGACAAAAGTATTCTGTCTTTCAAAAAAACTTTCTTTAGATAGGTGATTCACAGGTGCAGGTTACTGGAAGAGGATACAAAGTTTTTCAGTAGATGGTGGAAAAACCTAGTGTCATGCTGTGGGTTTGTTTCTGTTCAGTTTCAAACCAAAGACAGGCCAACTCCTTCCATTATTCACATTTGGCCCAGTACTGCTTATAGAATGTATAGCATCAAGCCTTTGGGTATCTAGTGTTTTGTACAGTACAACAACTACACACTTAATGTGTGCAGTGCAATTAAACGTGTATAGATGTTTGTTTAAACCATACACCACATCACACATCCTCCCACAACCACCCACGCCCCCTCCCCCGTCTCATACACATTTTTTTTTTTTTTTTTTTTGCACTTGCACATGAAAGCATTTAACTCCATACAGACACATGCTGTGGCTTATGTTTTATAACATATTCATGCATTGCCCAGTGTCCCAAAATGCAGAGAGTGCCCCAAGCTGTTATGAGCATCATAATATGCTTTAATTCTAGTTCAGGCAAGTCCAGAGCATCCCTATAAAGCACACTGTGTTGCGTTCCTATAAAAAGCCCTGTAAGTTCATTTAGAATAAATCAATAAGGTTTTGTCCACATAGACCACCTTGTTACATCATCACGGCTGGAGCAAAAACATTATCTCTCCAAAACAGGAACTTGATAAAGGAAGCTATTGCAAAAAGAATTTTCCATGTAATCCTGAACATTTCTACTGGGCCACTCATTACGAGACTGTGTAAAGCGGAAGAAACTTCATGAACATACTTTCACCTTTCAAATGGATTTGTTGTAAAGCAGGATGTGATACTCCTTCAATGCTCTCAGCATACAGGGAGACTGTACAAGACGGTGCACCTGAAATAAAGTAAAGCGGTCCCTTTTAGTGACACGTAACACACCACTGCATAAAAAAAAGTAATTCCTTCTCTGCATTTAACCCGTTTGGCAAGTGAAACAGTGAGCCCAACGAAGGGCACCCAGGGAGCAGTGTGTGCGCGGACGGTACCTTGCTCAAGGGTACCGCAGTGGTGCCACTAGCAGTCCTGGAATTTGAACCCACAACCTTCTGACTGCAGGGGCAACTCCCTAACCACTAGCTCACCAGCTGCCCCGACAAGGCAGCAAAATAGATTTAATAACATTAACTTTTCCCATAAACACGAAAAATACCTACTACAGAATATACAATATCTTTCTTTTCTTTTAATTTAATTTTTAAAGAGACATTTCACTCTTCCCTTCTTACTGTCTTATTCGCTTATGTTGTGTGTCTTTAATAGCTATTATACATACATAGAAAGGTAAGTATATTTAAAATAAATAAATAATACAGAATTGTTAAACAGACAGACAGACAGGGAGATAGAAGATGTCTTTAGGGATATGTGGGAGTGTTGGCTTTGGAGCACTTCCTCTCACCAACAATGAATGTTGAATTCTGATATCCTGCAATTCTCTTCCATCTCACTTCCGAAGACCTGCAACGCCACTCCACTACAAAACCTGTAGTTTCCTCTGGGGTTTTGTTGTTAGAGTGCTCAGGTGAATTCCAGACCAGGTGTATCCTGCCCCCTGCTGCTCGGCTTAAATAAATTGGTGGAGCTGGTCTTCCTGCGGTTTTCACAGAAATCAGTATTCTTTAGCGTTATTTGACTATTGCACAAAACTCTACAATGAAGTCATAAAAAACTGTTTTTATATGCTGTTATGGTTTTGATAAGAGATGACTAAAGTAGTATAAGCTACAATTCTGGAAGATGATTCAACAAAGTCTGATGCAAGACTACAGGACAGAACAGTTTACAGCATATTAATACATTTATCTATTTATTTTTCAGTCATTAAGATACAGACACTTACTTTTTGCTTTATTTGTATACTTCACTCATCCCTGTAAATGCTTATAAAATCAGGTATTTTCATATTTAACAATCTATTTAAACATATTTTTGTCCTTACACCAAAGCTGCCACAGCATGTGTCAGTAGTCTGCAGCTGTAAATGACAGTTTAATGTAAATGAAAGTTTAATTCTTTTAATTTAAAGGTTCACCCATCACCCATTTCTCACTAAATTACTGAACCTTAACTGACAAATACTGTATTAGAAGCCCACATTTAATTCACAACATACTGTGATCTATTAATAACCAACCAGCTCTCTGACTTTAAGCATAGTGTCTTTAAAACAGGACATATATAATGTAATACAATTCAATGCACTACTAGTCTTGAGTTCTATGCCTTGTGTGTAACACATGCTAACTGAGCTATCTGTGCTCTTTGAGCCTTTTGTTGAAAAAATTTGTTTGCTACACGAAGCCAGACTTCATCAGGTGAAGAGGAGGCTGTGTAGTCTCAGAAAGACACTGTTAATGGATCCTGGACCCTTTAAAATGAGATGAACATTTTGTAGTTGGACAGGTGATGATGCATGTCCAGTTTCCTCCAACATGGATGAAGTTCTAAGGATATCAGAATCTGTGCATGCATCATGTCCTGTCATTAAACCACAGGTAAAATAAAACTGGAACTAGAAACTTGTGTATCAAATCCCTAACCCAAGCCTGCAAAAACACAAGCACATCTGGTTTTCTACTTAAAAAGACACTTTTGAAGCAACACATATGGGTGTATATGGGTGTTCCAAAAGAAAATCTTTTGTATTCTTGAAGAAAATGTTGCCTTTCAAGAAATTACAGTATAGGGGATCTGAAAACTTCACATTTTTGATTATTTGTTTGTTCCGGTATTTGAGTCTGCATTTAGTTTGTGGAATCTTCCCAAGCGTTTAAAAATTCATTTTAATTAACAGTAAAATTGCCCCAATCTTCTACAACACACATAATGCATGAGTGGAGATTATTAACACCTGCTGGGTGTTTTTGAACCTCCCCACCAAGAATTCATCAAATTAAAATGGTATAATTTTGAAAGGTGATTTTAAGAATGAGTGTTAATACAGTAATAATACAGTTATTATCGTTTAGCCCATATAACTGTTTTATTACTGACATTAGTCACAGTTTAAGCCCCCCCCCCCTCTCTTTTTCCCCCCTGATCTTCTCATGTAAGGGACACAGTGCTATTCTTTAACATTATTAATAACCCCTTAATGTTAAGGGGTTACAGGAAATGTATCATCTACAGTAACCACTTTAGAGATACAACATCTGAAATGTTTTGCAGCCGCATCTACCACCACTAAAACCCTCCACTAAAAACGTTATTCCCTAAAACTTGTCCAGTGTTTGATGTCATTGTCTAACACACACCTGGGTAGAGAGGGATGGGTGAAGTATTCAGTGCAGAAAGTTCTTACCTGTGTAGGTCAGCATCACAGGAGCTGGTGGAGAGTTCCCTGCTGATGTAACAGCAATTACATTCACTTCCTGCACCCCCACGGGCAGCCACAGTGTGAGCTGAGTGTCAGCGGCTGAGCAGTTCAGTGTGTGGCTGGAGCCATTCTCCTCATAAACCAACTCGTAACCCAGAACATCCCCTTTATGATCGTCTGAGGTAAAGGCCTGAGGACAAGCAAAGTGTTAATAAGAAACCGAGACCAGTGAAGAAATTGTGGGTGAAAGCTGGGCTGCATGGTATTGTATATTAAGTGAATAAAACAAAAATTAACTTTCATTGAGTTTTAAATGAGACCAAAGATGAATCACTTAAAAGTGCATTAAACATGGGCCTACAGCATTCTAAGGAAACATACAATACTTCAAATCTTAAACTAATCTTAAACTAATATGTGTTTTGTGCTTATGTGGGTTATACGCTATAACCAGTCTGTTTGTGTTTATGTTGATGTGTCTGTCTTTATCCAGTAGAGGGCACAATTTACCTTCATTTTCTATTTCGTTGCCGTTTTTCTCATTTTAATGGTCCTAAATGAGAAGAATCTTAGGTGTGTGTATGGTTTCAGCGCCTCTGCTCAGCTATTGTGGTTATCTCAATGTCTGTGAAGCTCTTATCATGGGACTGACTACCACCACTGTGGCAGCACTGAGGGTGCAGGCGGTCCTGACTTTTTGAATTAATGTATGTATATTTGTGTCTGTACTTGTGTGATTATTCAACGTGTCTTCCCATTCTCCATGCATGCGAGTCTGGCACAAACACACCAGGGGTAGAAGAAGTGCTGCATTTTCTTTCTTTTATTCGTTTTCAAAACAAACTATGATTTTCTAGAAAACAAAAGGAGAACAGGACCTACCACCAAGCGTGAGGGTAAGCGTGATGGTTGACCAACAATGCAGGTCGGTCAAAATCTAAACTAAATACCAAACCCACAAACCAATAAACAAACATGTGTAATTAACTCAAACAAAAGACAGCTCAAACTAATAACAAAACCCCAAACCACTCCATAATAAAAGTTCCTAAATCCCAAACTGAAACGCAAAACCCCAAACTTAAACAGTCACTGACCCCAGACCTGACAGACACTGAAATATTTATACGCAAAGCATGCATCAGCTTACCAATTGTACAAATAAAATATAGTACATTAAATGTGTGAAGAAAAAAATATTCTGAGCATTGCCATTAGAATGGACAGGGATTTGCATGTAAAGTCACCATGACCAATGTCAAGTGTCCACCAGAGAGGTGTAAAGCCCCCCAGTACTGGACAGTGGAGCAGTGGAACTGCACTGTTTGGGGTGATGGAGCTTTATCCAAAACTGTTAGGATGAATTAGTGTGGTGCTTGTGATAAACAAAAACTACTCATCCAACACCAGAACCTGACCGCACTAATGCTTTATGCAGTAAACTTTTCACAGCAGTGTCCCAGCATAGGGTGTAGGGCCACCCAGAACAGAATAGTGTATTACTTCTGATTAAGAATGCTAGAAGAGTAGATGTCTTTATCCTTTTGCACAGTCCAGAGTGTACATAAGCAGATAATTCCATAATTACTGTCGTGTTGGACTAAAACAGTGTTTTCAATAATGTCTAACGCTCTTTACCTGGGGACGTTTCACGAAGGAGGATTACACAGCAAGCTGGATTATTTAAATCAAAAGTGAACGCTGTCCAATAGGAATGGCTCTTATCACCTATCCTATTAGACAGACTTGATTTAATCCTGCTCTGGTTTGGTAAGTCTAAGTAAAGCATGTATATGAGTGTGGGTGTGGGTGTGAGAGAGGGAGAGAAGACTGTTTTACAACCTTGATTTGATGATTTGTTAGACGTTAGTTGCTTGTTTCATTACAGAATGAAATGAATTTGCAGGATGTTGCCAATTACTTATTTTTTGCCTTACTTCAATCTTAGTTATTTTCTCTTTTACTTTGGAAAACTGAAGGCCTTCTGAGTACAATGATATGCTTTTGTCTGATTTCATGCCTTCCTGCTGCAGTCTGTACTTCTTTTTATCATACATACAGTGGTTTGAGGCAACTGAATAACTCAAGAAAAAAATAAGCACAGGCTGTTAAAGGCTTCATCTTTCTTTCATCTCTTTCCTAAATAAAATCAGTTTAGATTTTATTGGTTTATATAAAATGGTTAAATACAACGGGTTTCATGTGGCTCACATTCGAAGGGAATAAAGAAATACGCTTCGGTTAGAGACATTTTTGTCTATCTACTTTAACATTTTAAGCTGATAGTTTTACCATTATAATTCTTAACACATTTATGCACAATGATTTATAAAGCCATACAGTTTTTTCATGTCTGAATGATGATTGCTTTCTCTTAAGCTGAGGTATGGGGCCTTTTTTTCAAACACTGAACAAAAATATAAACACTTTTATTTTTGCTCCCATTTTTCATGATTTTTCAAAGATCTGAAACATTTTCTACATACGCAAAAGATCTATTACTCTCAAATACTGTCTAAATTTATGTTAGTGAGAACTTCTCCATTGCTGAGATAACCCACCACACAAGTGTGGTATATCAAGGTGCTAATTAGACAGTATGAATATTGCCCAGGTGTGCCTTAGACTGCCCACAATAAAAGGCCACTCTGAAATGTGCAGTTTGATCACAGCACAATGCCACAGATGTCGCAACTTTTGAAGGAGCGTGCAATTGCCATGCTGCCTGCAGGAATGTCTAGAGCTGTTACTCGAGAAATGAATGTTAATTTCTCTACCTTTCTCTACCATAAACCGTCTCCAAAGGCGTTTCAGAGAATTTAGCAGTACATCCAACCGGCCTCACAACCGCAGACCACATGTAAACACACCATCCAACAAACTGTCAGAAACTGTCACAGGGAATCTCGTCTGCATGCTCTTTGTCCTCATCGGGGTCTGGACCTGACTGCAGTTCGTCGTCGTAAACAACTTGAGTGGGCAAATGTTCACATTTGAGGCATTTTGTTCACTGATGAGTCTCGGATTTCACTGTTCAGGACAGATGTCAGACAGCATGTGTGGCGTCATGTGGGTTGCTGACATCAAAGTTGTGGATCGAGTGGCCCATGGTGGTGGTGGGGTTATGGTATGGTCAGGTGTATGTTATGGACGAACACAGGTGTGTTTTAATGATGGCATTTTGAATGCACAGAATTACTGTGACGAGATCCTGAGGCCCATTCTGCCCTACAAAGGCAAAAGACCTTAACTTCCCAGAGTGTGAAACTGAATGACTAAAGTTTTTTAAAAATGACTAAAGTTTTTTTAAAGATCAAGTTTGAGCTTAATTTTTTATGTAGACAAATGTATTCATTATGACAACTACCTGGCAAATTTTCAGTGTCCTACCTATCATACAGTTGGCTGGACAGTTGGCTCCCACAGTTTCACACTCTGGGAAGTTAAGGTCTTTTGCCTTTGTAGGGCAGCATTGTTGTTCCATTCATCCACGATCCTCACCTCATGTTGCAGCACTAAGGGTCGCTATTGACTCATGAACCTTTTCAGCCCTCACCTTTGTTTGTAGTTCCTATTGTTCCTAATAAATCCACTTATAATGCAGTCCTGCGATTGTGTCTCTCCTTTCTGCCTGGACAAGGCCCTCGCGTGACAGAATGCTCGTAATGCTCGTGTCTGCGAGACACAGCGGACTTTGCCAGAGTCTTCACCTTGAGCTGGCGACCCCCATAGCAGCTGTAATGCTCCACTCGGCTTCTCCGGCTTCTCCAGCACATCATTTTGCATCCCCGGGAGTCTTCATCCCCTGGTCTCCTCTACATACAACAGGGGGCTCGCTCCGTGAAGGAATACACGAAGGACTTCCAGATCCTGACGGCCCATGGAGTGGAGTTCGTGGAGTGAGGCGGCACTTCGGATCACATACTTCGAGGGGTTGGATCCTCGTCTGAAGGACGAACTGGACCGTATCCAGCATCCTGTGATGTTGGAGGGTATGATTCAGCTCAGCCTCCGTATAGAGATTCGTCTCAACCGCTCCGCTCTTTCCACAGACTCTCACTCAGATCTCTCTGTGAGTAATTCCCCCAGTCCAATTTAGAAACATTAAACTCCGTTCAGTCTTGCCCAGGTCAACTCACAACAACTCACACAGTCCATCTCTACTCATTCCAGCTCCACTCATTCCAGCTCCACACAGTCCAGCTCCACACAGCCCAGTGCCCCTCAGCCCCATACAGGAGAGTTCAGCTACTCTCAGCCCCATACTGGTCAGTTCAAGCTGCCTTCTCAGCCGGTCAAGCCACCTTCCCAGCCGGTCAAGCCACCTTCTCAGCCGGTCAAGCCACCTTCCCAGCCGGTCAAGCCACCTTCCCAGCTGCTTGCACCCCACCGACGGCTGCTCCATGCTCCTCACCTCTGCTGACTCCTGACTGTCACCGGTCTCTGCACCGGGTGACTCGACTTCGGACCCGTCACCGCTTCCTGCACAGGGTGACCTGACTCCTGACCCGTCACCGGGTGACTCGATTCCTGACCCGTCACCGGTTTCCGCACCAGGTGACTCGACTCCTGACCCGTCACCGGTTCCCGTATCGGGTGACCTGACTCCTGACTCGTCACCGGTTTCCGCACCGGATAACTCGACTTCTGACCCGTCACCGGTCTCCGCACTGGGTGGCTCGAATCCTGACCCATCACTGGTCTCCGCACCGCGTGGCTCAACTTCTGAACCGTTACTGCTCTCCGCACCGACCGTCCAGACTCCATGGCCACTCTCCACACCGGCCGTCTCTGCTCTAGCTCCTGCCTTCGCACCGGCTGTCTCAACTCCAGCTTCTGCCTCCCTGACTCCAGTGACGTCCTTCATTCCAGATCCTGCCTCCTCGATTCCAGTGACGGTCTCCACTCTGACCTCCTCGATTCCAGCTCCTACCTCTTCAACTCCAGTGACGGCCTCCACTCAGATCTCCACGACTCCTACGCTGCTCTGCACACTGGTCGCCCGACCTTTGATGCCAGTTGGGACATCTGCCTCGGTTGCAGTTATGAGGAGCCAGTCTGCTCCTCTTCCTCCGCCTCCACCGTGGACAGGGGCCTTGGATGTTCCTGCGCCAAGTTTGGGATGCTCTGGATCGGCGTATACGACAGCGTGTTCCAGTTCCTGCCAATATTGAGCACCTTCGCACAGCTATTGAAGAGGAGTGGACCAACGTTCCACAGCCCACAACAACCTGATCAACTCTATGCGATGGAGATGTGTTGAACTGCGTGAAGCAAAGGGTGGCCATTTCAGCGTGGCCTTTTATTGTGGGCAGTCTAAGGCACACCTGTGCAATATTCATGCTGTCTGATCAGCACTTCGATATGCCACACCTGTGAGGTGGGATGGATTATCTCAGCAAAGAAGAAGTGTTCAGATTTAGCATAGATTTAGACAGTTTTGTGAACAATATTTGAGAGTAATGGGTCTTTTGTGTATGTAGAAAATGTTTTAGATTTTTGAGTTCAGCTCATGAAAAATGGGAGCATAAACAATAGTGTTGCATTTATGTTTTTGTTGAGTTTAGTTCATGCAGGCAATGATAAGCAACAGGGGCGACTGATGGAGAGGAAATGAGTAACAGGAAAAGTTATGAAACAGGATAAATGAATCAGAGTGAATGCAAAAAATGATGAAAGATAAGAGATATAAAGAATGATGGTTTCTGGGTCATGACCTAAGTGCTTTTTTAACTCTATACATGACCCTGATTGTAATACCCACCTTCCACAACACAGTTACATTCTGCATACCGCTCCCTTCGTTTCTTGCGATGACTCTCCACACATCGAGCTTGTCTGAGGGTGCTGAGGACAGGAATCAGATTAAAACAAGATCAACCACAAGTAGATCTCATAAGAGCTACTCTACGGGCAGAATATCCAAAGTAAGTTGCAACGATGTAATATTCACAATTAGAAAACATTAATGAGAATTCTAAAATGACAAAATGTGTATTGGAAAATTCTTTCTTTAGTTTTTTTTTAGTTTTTTTCATAAAATTGGTATGGCTGAGCCACTTATTACTTCTCTTACTTCTCACTTCTCATTATAATGTTTTGTGTTTATTCATGATAAATGTAATATAAAAAGTCTAAAACATCGAAATAATGCAGCATGTTGTCAAAACAGGTTATAGCTGCGATGTCGGTGACGTCCACTTGGGCCACTTGGGGCTGCTCTGAGGGTTTGAATATTGGGACTTTTATGTTGACGTATGTGTATGGGTTCGGTTATGTGTATTGGTTTCAGGTGTCTTGTATTTTGTATTAGTGATTGTGTTTGTTGATTGGTTTCTGTTGTGTACTTAAGTTCGAGTTCTGTGTATGATCATTGCTGGTCAACCCTCACAAATACCCTCACGAACCCTGAACCTCCTGTGTCCTTTGTTAATAAAACACCTGGCAAAGGGAACCTGCCTGCTTGCGCCTCACCTCACTTCCCGAGCACGGCTCGCCGTGACAATAGCCTTTGTCCCAGTAGAACTTTTACCTTGTCCAGGACTTTTTTGATTGACCAGCTGACTCCACAAGCTGCAGTTGTGTTTCAGTGAGACTGCGCAGACTCTCAGTTCAAACTGATAGGAGGTCAGGGGCTCCAAACTGTCCAGCATCTGAAGTATTCCTTCATGAAGCTGAGTCACATTTCCATCTATCTAAACAGATAGAATGAATAAAAACTCTTTCAGCTTCTTGCAACTGCTTCGTCATGGTGATGGTATACTCTATACCATGTGAAATGCCCTTTGTGGTTATATACTGTTTAGCATGAAACAAGAGCAAATCCTGCACTATAAATGTAGACATGGGTGTATTAGTATTAATATTGTAGACCTCACAATAACAATTACCTGTAACATACAAAGCTAATTTTCAATGTTTCATCTCAATCATGAGAAAAGCTATTCAAAATATTGACATATTACCCAGTCTTCTTTATTTGTTCTCCTGAACCTCAGTTCAGGTTTCTGAAGCTCCACATCACCAGAATTCTGCCAGTGGATGGTGGCAGCTAGGGATCCTTTTGTAAACACAATCTTCTTGATATAGGGAGTGCTTGGAATCACTACAAAGATTTAGAAAAATAAAAAAATATATAAGTTCTGTAAAGCAAGGGTTTCCAACTCTGGTGTGGCAAAACACCCATTTTAGTTTCCACCCAACACACCCACCTCAGCTTCCAAAATGCTTATTAATGGGCTCATAAGTTAAAATACGCAGGACAAAGGGGTATTTCAGGGGAGAACAGGGGTAAAGTACTACGGTAGGGACTTTTTCTAACCAAATGTTACAGAGTGACGGTGGAACATAGTTGTGGGTAATATATTGCTAAGTAAATTTCGTTTTTACTTGTCAAAACTGAAAAAAAAGTTTAAGCCAAAATAATGCAAGACAAAACGAAAATATTATTGAACAGTGAAAAAACTATTTGATTACAATTTTTTCAACTTCTTACCCGAGACACTTTAGATGAGTGGCCAGGGTCTACACTGAATAAAATGTCATAAATTTTGACTTTCTTATAAAGGTGTAATGAGGTTGGGTAGGCCAGTGTGCACATACATAATTCAT
>JBBJLR010026998.1:0-12813 GCA_037577145.1 Brachypetersius gabonensis
GAGAGAACCAGAGATTAGTTTTCTTTGAATTATTCAGGTTCTGTAAACGCTGCATCATTTCTCTTATTCTGATGTTTCGTCGTTTAAAATGATGCTTTAAAGAACAATATTTTTTATTTGGAAATGAGGAGAAATATTGTCACCAGTTCTTAAAAACGAAGGCAAAGCTGTTCAGTTCAATACTTGCAGCTATAAAAGATAAAACCTGAGAATCTAAACATTGTATTTCAAGGGGGTTAATCTATTTAATGCTTGCAGTTGATTGTTTTGAGAGTTTGATCCACCTCCAGCTTTATGGTCGCCATCCCTGATAAAGCAATGAGATGCGAAGATGCATTTACATCAGTTTACTCTGTATTCGATAACAGATTCTTATCCACTATTTGTGTAATTAGAAATTCGTTTATCTGTAAGTTATTCATCTATGGTATTAAAACCCCAGTTTTTGTGTATATAGTGCAGGTTTTGTTCTGCAGGACTTTATAGTTTATATTTTTCTTGTCTCTGTCCAGTCATAAGAAATTTCCTGTGGGATCAGTAGAAGTTGATTCTGATTCTGATTGTGCAGGAGGGTTTTGTCAGTGGTGTATATTTCCAGTCATTTAGTTGCTGACAACAACTGCAGCCATTTACTTTGATTGCGTCCTACAGCTGTTTACTGTTCGTTTATTGACGTTTCTCGGAAACTCTGCTCTCAGTAACACACTGTGAAGTTTATAGTACAGTGTATAATTAATTATATCAATATTATCTTCGCGAGCCTCAAGATCTCCAAAGGCATGCTCATGGTTCAGGTCAGTCTGCAGAGTGTAAAAAGTGCCCCGAGAGGAGTCTGGATTTACACCCGACTCCGGGATCCTCTGGAGGATCCAATCAGCATGTGGACCCAATTCCAGAACCAACACAAACAATACCAGAGAATTTATATTTCCGCTGGATCTGTAAATGCAGGCAATTCTGAAGCTTTTCTCCATTTATTTTACACAAGTATGAATCTAACTCAGGTCTGTTTGGCAAGACGTACTGAAGCGAATTGTTCCAGACATCGGGAGTGAACCTTATATCTACAAAAACTGTAACTTTACAGGAGAAGGCAAAAATAAATGCTTTCAATGGACGTTAATGGAACCAGTAATCATGAACTGTTTGTACTTATCTATTTATCATTAAATTTCAGTATATTGTAAAGGCTATATTGTAATTCTGTAGCATTATATGTAATGCAAAATTACTAGATTAATAGATAAACAAACAAACCTTCAAAATATGGGTGGCTTCTTTTGATTCTACTCATGTCAGTTTTCATGTCATTTTCAAATACTATAACATTAATATATATATCTATATAGATGGATGGATGGATGGATGGATGGATAGATAGATAGATAAAACAACCAACATAAACAATAGCCTACAGCCAAAACAGTACAAAAGTAGCAGCTCAAGAAACCATTGATTATTGATTAACTACAGTTTCCTATGTCATCCAGTTTCTGTCAGCATAGAAACTGAAGTGTGTGAGGTTCTGTCATTTTCTCTTTGGACCCTTTTGGTTCAAAATTAAGGCTAAAGCTGTGAAATCAACCAGGAGCTGAGGTTACAAACCAAATTAAACTCAAAAAGGGGTTTCGTTATTAAATGTAATAAGACTGAAGTGGAATTTAGTGAAAAGTAGATGACTTTATTCTCTTTAATCAAAATATAAGTGTTATGATTTAAGAGCCTCATTTAGGAAAATACAAATCCATCAAAAAGCTACACCTCTGCCACTATCTGTTCTGGGACACGCACATCTGCTTGTGTGTTTATCTCACTCTGTGCATTTCACTATGCTGTGAACTCTGTGACTGAAAGTTCAAACTTGTGTTTCTGGCCACATTAATCACGGTCTGCGCTTGTTTGCTGTGTGACATGCATTAGGCATCATCTGGACATGATGGTCATCCAGAAAAAACAAGCTGCAAACAAAGAACCCCATATAGAGAGAAGCATTTGACATCAGATGCGTCCCAAAGGAACATCACTGATCAGTTGAGAAATGATAAATAAGGCGACTGAAGTTGGTTTCTTTTGTTCTGCACTGGAGCAACAAAGCTAATGAAGCTAACAAGAAATGGAAGTCATTATCATGGTGCTAACAGCAGGCCTGAATCAGCAGACCATGTGGATGTCTTTAGTAATGCTTAATAGATTTGATTATGTGGTTCGTGACACTGTATGACTCACTGTTATCTGTAAACAAGGACTAAAGCAGGAACAAAAGTCAGGCCCCTGCTAGCTAGCTGCTACCGTTTTAAGCGACACAATATACTTTTGAACAAAAGTAAGAGGGAACCTTGCAAGCCTTGGCTAGTCCCAGAAGAAAGGAAGTTAAAAAAAAAAGTTCTCTTCTTTGTCCAGCCTGTTTCTCCTAGATAGAACTGAGCTCAGTTTAGTACCAATATGAGATTCTGACCATTTTCTCCCACTTTTTAAATTCAACTCCTGAGAAAGAGCTTCTCTGATCTCAGCCCGATCCCAGTTTAAGATCTTCAGATCAAATCTCTTTTCTCTCACTGCTCTGATCTTTATTCAGCTCAGATCATCAGATCTTCAGATCCACCAGAAGATCCAGAAGAAAACTTGGTTCTTAAAAATGAATCTGAAATTTGTCAGACAGTTTTGATCCATAAGGTTGTTAAAGAGAAGAAACCGAAGATTTTTTCTTTTGCTCCTTATTTCTCCTAAAGGGGGGTTTAGGAGAAACAAGTCAGACTCAATAATCTCCAGATAAAATGATGATTTGTTTTTGATGAGACAAAGAAAAGGTGATATTCCTCTGGGCTACTACATTAGGGGTAAGGGAGGAATAATGGTACATTAATTATTGCCTAGAAACCAATGTTAGCAGAGTCAGGCTAGCATTCTAGCATGCTACGTCCATTTTTCTTCCTTTAGCATGTCACAGAGCTTCCTGTAAGCTGAGCTCACATGCAGTCAAGGAGTCAAAGGTTACAAGGTGAACGGCATCTGCTTCCCAAACACACAGTGGGACGCAAGTGACCGAACCTGTGGGGAGTCCGTAATGGGCTATCAATAAGCTTTATGAGACGAGGAACTCTCACCAGCACTCTGAATTCCAGCTACATATTATGGTGGTCTCGTTAACGTTCAAGCAGAGAAGTGACTATAAAAGGCGATTGAGCAAAGCAGATACGGAAATCTAATCCCGCCTAACACGTTTTCTTTAATTATATTCATTTGGCAGAAGCTCTTATCCAAAGTGACTTACAACTTACAATTTGAGGAAACAATCAAGTTTCAGGGCAGTGTGAGAACTAGAAGAGAGTTCTAAGTCTTTAAGTAGGGAGTAGTGTAAGAAGATGTAAGCCTGTCCAGATAGACGAGCAGCTGTGATTTAGGGTAGATGAAGCATCTGGAAAGGAGGTGATCTCTGAACACACTAGTCTGCAAGAGGTTTTTGAAGATGGAGAGGGATTCCCCAGCTCAGGCAGCTTATTCCACCAGTGGGGAACCACGAATGAGACCATTCTGGACTGGGCTTGCACTGTTGCAGAGCCAGACAATGTTCCTCGGAGGAAAACATTTACATTTACATTTATAAGTTTCTCAATATTGCACCACCCTAAACACCAGGGCCTTAATGATATGATGTTTTTCCCCTGGTATAATACCAGAAAGATGCCAGTAATTAATAATATCAGACCATAAAATACTGTTTGGCCATAAAATTAATAGTTTACCAGCTGATTTATTGTCAAATTTCCCAACTCTGAATAAACAACAACAATAGGCTGTTCAGGCTGTTCATTAGAAACTCCTGAATGTATTTTTCTCGTATAACAATTAAAAGGTACATATCATGGAGAACTGAATTTCCCTTTCCCTGCTTTTATTTAAAAAGAGTTTCATTGTTGATGATGACGATTCAAATCGTAATATTCACTCTCCAGGCCACGCAGCCTATATATGAAAACTAAACTGCAAAGCAGCTTGTTATGAGCTGCAATTTATTTTTAAATCAGCATCTCTATGAGTGTGAAACCATTCCAGTCCAGGAAAAGTACAAAACACTGCTGTAATCAACACTCTCCTCTCACACTGAGACCAGTTGGATGGTGAAAGTCTACTAGAAGTTCCTCAAAGCTCATTATTTCCATTTTGTTTAAGAGAGAACCAGAGATCTGTTTTCTTTGAATTATTCAGGTTCTGCAAACGCTGCATCATTTCTCTTATTCTGATGTTTTGTAATTTCCTTTGAAATGATGCTTTAAAGAACAATATTTTATTTGGAAATGAGGAGAAATATTGTCAACAGTTCTTAAAAACTGAGGCAAAGCTGTTCAGTTCAATACTTGCACCTATAAAACCTGAGAAACTGAACACTTTTGCAGTGGTCTCTTATTTTTTTACCTAGAGCTGTATGTCCAATAATTATCCAATATTAGTTTGGCTTTAGAACAGAATGATGACTGTTTTTGGTGCATAAAATCATAAATAAAAATCACAAGTGTATCTTGTGGAGGGGAAATGGACCCTAGAATGATTTTTGGTACATTAATGGAAAAACATTGTTCTAACGTCCAAAGAGATGAAATTTTGTACAGTAGCTTGAGCACCAAACAATATTTCAGTCAAGCTCACCCAAAGTTCTATTTTCATAATATTATGATTGAATCCATAAAAGAAGGACTGCTGAGGAATCACAGAAATTTGTGGAACATCACAAAACATGTCACATAATCAGTAGATAAGTGGAGATGTCCTGGGAAGATCCAAGTAGAAAACCCAGATCAGACTGTTCTCTCCTCGAACCAAGTTCCTCCCAGCTTTCAGCTGGTTGTGTTTAAGCATCTTTAGCGGTGTCTCTGCTTCTCCTGCATCAGGGCCGTTCTCGTGCGAGCCTGAAGGTGCCCATGGGGCCAAGCTGAGGAGCTCCAGAGAGAGCGGTGCTGATGGCCTGGATGCTGGAGCTCAATGATTAAAGCAGAACTTCAACAGCTCCAGAAGGTCCCACAGCCCTCGGGCGCATACCTGCCACCACTGGAAGAGCAGAGAGGCCGCATGATCGGGACATACATAGGAGAACGGTTCATACTATAAACAGACCGGTAGATCTTTCAACTCAGCAGAGATACTCGTAACAGAGTTTTAACTTTTAACATAAGGAATTTGGACTAGTTTAACTAGTTGTGTGCACACAATGTAAGAGCAGACAGATGTTCTGATTGTGCCAGTAGTCTGGGAGAAGGTATAAAATGTACAGAATGTTTTTTTATATATAAGAAAATGCCATGGATTTACAAAATACATGTTTATATACATATGAGAAATATAATTCCATTTTTGCAATGCCAAGAGTAGACACACACAATCTTTACACATATATTAACATATACATTTTACATATACACACATTTAATCAATACCCCCTACTAGTACTGACTAACCCAAGTATTGACTAGCTTAACTGAGTTGTTTGAGGCTCTGTGTTCTCTTGTTTTGCTTTCTTCTATGTCTGAAATCTCATAAAAGTCAGAGGCAAATGTAGAACTGTATGAAAGATTACAAGTCTGCTGATTTCTATATTTTTGATTGTAAAAAATTATACACTAGTTGGAAAAGTTCTAATGTTCAATGAAAAGCCACTACACCCAAGATGCTGTTTAAGTGTACTTAGCCTGCACAAATTTGGTAGAATAGCGGATGTTGATTTAAGTTTAGCTTTACAGGTTTAGGGAATAGATGTGACTGATGAATGTCGCTCTGAATAAGTGCGCCAGCTAAATGCAATAAATGTAAATGTGTGTGGAGATCTGAGAGATGCACTGCAGGACAGTTTTTGTTGTGTTTTCTTTAGTCTTATGCTCAGACACTCAGTTACACAGACCAGCTGATATATACTACATGCCAAAAGCACCAAACATTTCAGAATTGTCTCTTTTACTGTTAAGTAAAAAGCTAGGACTCAAACAGGAGGCAAGCTAAAAATAGCAAAGACATGCTAGGCAATGGCTAAGCAGAACTCATTAGCAAGATAGCCAAGCACTAGCTAGGTAACCTAATTGCACCCAGAGAGTAAAAAAACAGACAAGAAACAAAATGCCAGCAGAGTAAGAGCACACAGGCACTGCAGGGGAAGAGGCTGAAAGGTGAAGAGTATAACTGCAGTCCTTGATGAGGGAGAAAACGAGCCACAGGTGTTAACACTTGGGCTAGGCGGATCCAGAGCCAGGTAGAGACAGTGAATGCGTTACAGATTGGTGGGTTTGCAGTTAGTCAAATAGTGCTTTCCTGTTAAAACAGACAGTTTTAAAAACTCACCCAACCTGCAGAAGAGTGATGTCACCAAATCAGCAACTGAGTGGAAATATCCTGAGAAGATCTGATTATATAAATCCCAGATCAGCCTTTAAAAACCCACCCAGCCTGCTTCAGGGTTTCAGTGGAGTCTAACATACAGGTTCCTGCAAACTGTAGAGATTTAATATTTTTCCATGTTACTCACTCAATATTTACTAAACGTACACTCAATATTCTTTGCTAACATGAAATGTGCAGTATGTTTAACATGCGAGTGCCTTTTTTAGACAGAAAATGTCATCAATTTTCCCAAGCAATGTTGCTGCTCTTACCTTTGTTCACTTTCTGCCATAGCAATGCAAATTTCCCATTTGTGGGAGTAAAAAAGGTTTTTTTGATCTAATCTTATCTTAATTAAGTACCAGCCAATTAGATGAAACAGTTAACGAGTGCATTTGTTAAAGGACAGACTAGAATTTGACTGCATCACCATGCAACCAGTTAACAGGAGTCAGACCTGCACTGTTACAGATTCTTTCACCTTCTCTCAAGAAGACTGGATTTATTTGACATATTTATATTTGTTCACGTATATGATATAGTTGTTTATGAAATAAATGTAGAAGTGGTAAAAGTCTGCGGCATGTAAAAGCCTCATGCTTGTAATGTAGCTTGCATAAGAACTGGCATCATAATTTGTAGTATTTCGAGACCAATTGTGTGTTTTGAAATTATATTTGGAAGAAAAAACTGTTTTTGAGGCCTTGCCTTGGATTAGTAGACTGTTGTCCAGTGTAGCTGTTCAATTAAGATAAGATAACTGTTTATTATTTTCTGGGGTGGGAAATTTGCATTGTTGCAGAAGCAAAGTGGACAGAAAAAGAGAAGAAAGCAGAACCAGCATAGTCTATAAAAAATTTACAGTATAACAGTATGATTTTCATAAAAACTGTCACTATAAAAAATATTACTGATGCATCCTCAACTAGGAGCTGAACCAACACAGTGGAATACAACCAGCTTGCCACATTCCGTTACAAGACAATATGGGAATCGTCAGGCATCACAATTCAAGCAGCTTGAAAATCCACAGGCTGTTCTGCGAGTTCCTAATGAAGTGGCTCAGCAAGCAAGCAAAAAACTCACCAGGAGCCTTTTTTCTGGGTGTCGGATTGTCACGTACGCCTCCATATGAAAGCAGCGAAAGGAGGGAGCCCTGTGTTCTTTCACTGTCCACTCCCAGCTCGGCCCCAGCCATTAGAGGTGTTTCATGTGCCAGGTCTACCCGTCAGTAATGATGAGGTGTCCCAGAGAGGGATCGGACGCCCTAAATCAATGGCGCAATAAAACACACCTGGAGCTGCGCTGGCCTGGCCCACCTGATCATTGCCAGACATGCCTTTATCCAGGGGTGTAAACTTCATGCAAAACTTTGGAATAAATTTACCGTATCAGCGCTCGGGGCGGCTTCTTCACTCTCAGCCTTCACTCAGAAACAACAGGCTCCCCCTAAAAAACCTTGGGAGTTTGTAATGAGAAAGTGTTGGTAACTAAACCAGTAGCTAAATCTGCAATTTTTAAAATTGCACTACAGTTTTGCTAGTTTTGTCACTTTCCATAAAAACAGCCTAGATAGGGAAACAAACACGGAGAAACAAACAAGGAGCAAAACACACAGCGAGACGCTAAAGCTCATTAATAAAAAAGATGTGTTTCACTCTTTGTGCTGGTTTAATTCAAAATAATCAGCTTGTGAATGTGACTACGTGTTCAGCCGTCCTTACCCATAAATGGCTTGGTAAGAGTGTAGAGCTCTGGGCACTCAGTATGGAGAAGATCACGTGAATAATGTTGCAAGTAAATCTATTTTCTCCCATTGTCTCCAAACAATTTTTTTTAATATTAACCACACTATCACATTTAGCATTTTCTCACTGAAATGCATCTAGTTTGTTTTACTCCCATCATACCATCTCAGAAATGTCAGGCTCTCCCTACAAAGCCTTTGACTTTAAAGTGTCAGTCTTTCCAACAGGTTCCTCTCTCTGGAAAATCCACCACTGATGGGCGTTAGTATTTCAGGCATATTCGGACACACTAGATGTCGGTTTAACTGCACATTGAAGTGGTGCAGAACTCTCATCTAATCACAGCATGTCAGCGGGTGTGAAATCTGAGCTTATAATTTAATAATCCCTCTCAGGCAGAAAGCTTGACTACTTTACTGTCAGCGTCCAGTCACTGGATAGTTTCAGAGATGCTGAAAGCTGCCAGAAAGACGCTTTCTGTTAAAACTGGCTTTATTTCTATAAATCTTGCTCATTTTTTTCCCTCTCCACAAAAGCAGCCGGCAATCTCACTGCGCACTTTCAGGAGGAGATATACACTCACTGGCTACTTTACGAGCTCCATCAACCTTATAGCTCCACTGCATATGGTGTACAATTACAGACTGTAGCCCATCTGTTCCTGCACAATGCATCGGCCCACCACTACCACACATTGTTGGTCGGTTTCTGACCACAGGACCACTATACTGCCCTACAAAGTCAAAAGACCTTAACTTCCCAGAGTGTGAAACTGAGAAAAATGACTTTAAAGCTTTTTTAAGGTCAAGTTTGAGCTTAATTTTTTTATGTAAATATATGTATTCATTATGAAAACTACTTGGCAAATTTTCAGTGTCCTACCTATCATACAGTTGGCTGGACAGTTGGCTCCCACAGTTTCACACTCTGGGAAGTTAAAGTCTTTTGCGTTTGTAGGGCAGTATAGGCCAGATATTATCTGGGCGGTGGACTACTCTAAGCACAGAAGCGACATGATATTGTGTGTGTCGCTGGTACAGGTGTATCAGACATAGCTGGAGGTTTTAGACTCTGCACTGGGGGCAGCTCAAGGTCAAAGCCTAAAATACAGCAGCAGAAAAAAAACAGCAGCGTACTCTCAAGAGTTAAATTCAGGAAATAGCTTTTCTGCCAGAGTACTTTACCGGTGAGGAAATACTACAGAAAAATACTGAGAACAACACTATATCCACTATTTCCAAACATGTAGTCAGTTGTAATTTTTCATTTGAATATTATGTCCTAATTATCCCTCTCTACTACTTCTGTCTGTATGATAAACTAATTGTACTAGTTGTTCAATGTATGTTAATGTATGTTATGTGAATTGTTTGTTTTTCCTCTTTTTAAATAAAATCAACCTGCCAAGGACTGCGGATGTAAATTAGCCTGATGGCTAAAACAGGTGCATTTCATGACTCATGAAGTAAGCGTGTCGATTAGTGTACACTGTGTCTTTAAATTAAATAAATAAACAATATTTTCAATAACACACTGAACCTCCCTACACACTAAACATAGATGTTGGTATTTTGATCAAACTAAGGGTTTGGTACAATTTTACATTTCGTTAAATGTTTTTTTGCCTATGTTCTGTAAATCCCCAAAGATGTTCACGAGTGTCTGTGGTGGAACCCTCAGTCTGAAGGACAGAACTTAAAAAGGTTAAAGGAAGGAGACACATTCGGCTAGCATGTATGTGAAGGAATGTGAACTGGACATTCTGAGCTAAACCTTCAGATAGATTAACTCACACTACAAGCTAGCCCGCCATTTTAACTTTTGCCTCTTTCCATTACGCAGCTTTTACTGCACATAGCACTGTAGTTGTATCCAACAGGCTGAATGTTTTCTGTAATGAAAGGTTTATTTAATCAGCCTGATGCTCACATGAGCTATAAAATAACTGCACATAGCAAAACTGGCCATAAGAGTGACTCACAGAAGTTTGGCCAATTTAACGTTTTCCTATTATACTGTCTAGAGTATAAAATGTAATTTTATAACAACCTCAATTTATTTTTGGTTCATCAGTTAATTAGAAGGTATACTAATTTAAATAATGAGGGAGAGTGTCACTAAATTGATTAATTTTGGACAAATAATTGAGAAAGTAAGCCGAACCAACAGTTCTGAGACACTGAAAAGAGCCAGAAAGCCCATCACTACTTAACTTGTCCACATGTATACAATTTCACAACAGTGGCTACGGAAGTGATTGAGCATGGATAGGTCAGTTGGTCACAGACTGAGCTATTAGCTTGCAGATCAGTTTTTTAAGCAAACAGCATTAGATCCCAGGTCCTAGGTAGACATAGAAAAACAGCAGCATAGACTTTCCCCTTTTACATTTACAGCATTTAGCAAATGCTTTAATCCAAAGCAACTTCCATTTCCTACCTACAGGGGGCAGTCTCTCTGGAGCAATTTAGGGTTGAGGGTTTTGCTCAGGAACCCAGTGGTGGTGCTGAAGGTAGGATTTGAACCCATGACCTCTTTGTCCAGATGCAAGTATCCTACCCACTAGACCACCACCACCTACTGTTATTTTACTTCTCCAAAGAGCTTCAATATAATGCAATAAAATGCTGGTCAAACCCACATGCCCTTCTCACATGAGCTAAAATTCCTTCAGTCACACCACATGCGCAGTAAATGGACAGTGAAATGGACAGCGTCGCGCGACAGACCTGCGACAGTGGAAGCAGGTTAGAGGGGAAGAGAGGAGCCTTTATTTCTTTATTTTTGCTTCTCAAACGCAGTGGCCACTGTTTGCATTCCACACGAGCATGTAGATCAGCACTTCACTCCAATACCACATCCTCTACTGCACCACAGGCTGCAGACCACACACACACACACACACACACACACACACACACACACACACACATACACACACAAATCATACCAAAGAGTTTAGTATGTGACAATCAGCTACCAAACATACTCATACATGCACACTAGCATATATGCACACACACACACACACACACACACACACACACACACACACACACACACACACACACACACTGCAGCATACATTCTTGCAGACTAGCATACACATACATATATGCACTCTAGCAAACATATACACTAGAGCAGGGATGCCCAATCCTGGTCCTGGAAGGTTGGTATTCAGCACAGTTTGTGATTTCTTTGCTCAAACACAGCTGGTTTAACTCACCTGTTCATTGCCAGGTTTACTGAATGTGTTTAAGGCAGAAAACTACCAAACTATGCTGTACACTGACCAGACTGCCCCCCTCCACCGCATGAATCGTTACATAAACTAGTCCACAAGTCTACTACTAAATCCACTAGTGGGCGCTGTGGGCAGCAGTCAACTGGTGAAGGTCAAAGCCTAAAATACAGCAGCAGAAAACCAGTAGTGTATCCCCAGGAGTTAAGTTGAGGAAATACTTTAGTGGTGTGGAAAACTATACAAAATGAAACCGAATGCACTGCAAGCTATGTAAATGCACACTGAAGTAGAGGCTCCAGACTGTGTAGAACCACCTACTTTAATAGTAAAACTTTGACCACCTTCTTGCTGACCTAGATCAACCAAGACAAACTCAAGTGGTGCAGTTGTCAGAAAATACTTGATTTCTTCGAGCAGGACATATCCTACAAATCAAAATACACAATTTGCTGCTGGAGAAATTCCTAACAAAATACAATCCCTAATACATACACACACACACACTAGTGTACACACACATATACATAAACACACATACTAGCATACAAACACACTAGTGTACACACATATACACCTGTGCATGCATAAACACACACTAGCAGACATACACACATATACCACCAAATTTGCCAAGTATTATCAACACTGAAAATGCAGAAGCTACTATTTGCATTACATGCATAAGAAAATGCCAAGTGTGATATATATGGTATTTTGCACAATATGTAATTAATCACTGGTCGCTAGCAGTGCATTATGGGTGGCTTTTTGAGGCTTTATATAGATTGTGATCGTGATAATGACAAGCAAAGAGCAGCTTGAATACTATCAAGATGGGGTTAAGAGGGTTCAATAGGCCTGCTGGTTAAGGAAATGCACCACGCTGACTTTGCTTTCAGACCTATCCATCTAACCATTCTTCATTCTCACATATGTTACAGTAGTTAGATTGGACAAAACTGGAGAAAAAATAGCCTTATAGTCAGGAAATCACGTGTCCCCAGTGATGTTACGAGCATCCATGGAGGCACTGAGAGCTGGGTTGGGATACTGGTAAGCACTAATGCTAACCTGTGCATTAAGTCATTGCTTTCAAGTTATTTTCAATCAGCCACAGTGACACAGTCCAACACAGTGTGGCGTTTTAATATGGAAACTCGTTGAGAGTCTAAACAAGCAGTGTGACAGGGTGACCTTTAACACACATTCAAAATAAACCGCTGGAGCTGAGAGGTGTAGGGATTATGTTAAAAGCTGAGCTGTGCTACATTTCGTTGGGAATATTGCCAGCGTACTGTAAAGCTTGTCCAACCTAGCAACGGTTGCTAGGAAAGAATGCATTTGTGAGTGAAGCATAGACAGGTCAACTGTGAGTCCCAATTAATCACACACACACACACACACACACACACACACACACACACACACACACACACACACACACACACACACACA
>JBBJLR010027007.1:0-12812 GCA_037577145.1 Brachypetersius gabonensis
AGGAGGTTTTTATACATGTCACTGTTTATTGATCCAGCACTCAAAAATATCCCTCTGTGATCAGAAACTGACCTCTGCTGAAGGGTTAAAGGATGCGAACAGGAATTCTGCATCAACAAATGGGCTGTGATAAGATGTAGAGATGCATGATGCAATTTATCCTTGCTTTCTGACTTAATGGCACAGTAACTATGCAGGAGATTTCCTTATCCACTGCAGACCTGCTGCAAACAAAGAACGTCAGTGTCACGATCGCGATCGAGTGATAAACGCATTTTTTCCTACTAGACACCAGTGGATTTTTGCCTAGTCATGCTCTGGCCTCTACTCTGCCAAACTGGTTCTGAAGGTGAGGAGAACATGTGAGAAGAGCAGTCATTGCAGCATTGCAGAAAGTACAAAAAACAACTGAGAGAACCTGATTCCATGATATTCTATATATACTCCTTTTAGGTAGTACTTTACAAGCTTACCAATTTCTTCATAGTGTGGTTTGACCTTTCATTCAGTTCCTTTCTTCATACTTTATATACCTTACACACACACACACACACACACACACACACACACACACACCCTGAAACAGTCTCACTTACTTACACTCTGTCCCCACATGAAATCTTTTACCTCAGGTTCATTCAGATTGTGCTAGATGTCAACTTTTAACCTCATATATTTACAACACACACTAGGCATCTGGTGGCTAAGTGTTTAGGGAGATGGCCCTGTGATTAGAAGGTTGTGGGTTTTAATCCCAGGACTGCCAGTGGCACCACTGAGGTACCCTTGAGCAAAATACCATCCCTACACTTTGCTCCCCAAGTGCTGTATTCCTGGCTGCCTGCTGCTTCCCTTGGTGAATGGGTTAAATATAGAGATCACGCGATGGTGTATTCGTGTATAACAAAACGTCACTTTACACATTTTTTACCTGGATTTTTATTTAAGAGCCCAGTTGTCAAGATCTTAAATAACTATTACAACTGTTTTATACATACAAAACAAAAAAGCAATGCACCATTTTCTTCACTGGAAAGTGTAAAAGTATATATACAAACGTACTGCATAGCTACACACAGTAGTGCCCTGAGTGTTACTCATGATTTAGTTCATATTTATAGAAAACGAAGTTTCTGTCTACAAAGCAATTAGACTTTTCAACCACAGCACATCACACACACACACACACCCTCCCTTCCGTCCTTGTAAGGCTCCACAAGGTTTCTGTTTATGGGGCCTTACAGTAAAAAGAACCAGCCACAAGCGGGAAAAGTGCATCCTCATGGAAGAGTTATGTTCACGTGCAGCAATTTAAAATAAACTATTGGGCCAAAATTGCAAACTTTTGTCTTTTTATCAGCGATTTCAAATCCAGTTTTGAAACATTAACATGGCTCTTAGTTTGTGGTTTATAAGTGACTCTTAGTTCAAAGAGAGTGGAGCCTGGTCTATGATTGTGGGTGCAAAGTGAACAGACCTTCCTATAAGGAACTAATGTAGCAAACTTTAGAAACCAAACACACCCTGTATGAAAAACTACATTTGGTATAAGGGTGGAGGCTGTTAATTAGATCTCTGGCTGAACTTTACATTACATTACATTAATTTGGTAGAGGCTTTTATCCAAAGTGGCTCAAAATTTGAGGAAAAATTCAAGTTTCAGGACACTGTGATGACCGGAGGAGAGTTCTAAGAGCTAAAATCTTTATGTAGAAGTGCAAGAAGATCAGGAGAGGAGATCTTCTCTGAACAGATTCTTCAGGAGGTTTTTGATTATGAGAGAGATGTCACCCTGTAGGCAAGAGTTAAAGACTTGAATTTAATTTGGGCAGCCATGTATAGCCAGAGTAGATCAACCAGCAGTGGGGTGACCTGTGACACTTTGGGTTGGTTGAAGACCAGCCGAGCTGCTGGATTTTGAACCAGCTGTAAGGGTTTTATCATACAAGCTGGAAGACCCACTTGGAGGGCACTGCAGTAATCAAGGCGAGAGATGACCATGGAGTACCTGGAGTCAGGTATGGCATGATTTTCTGGATGCTGTATAAGGCAAAGAGACATGACCGAAGGACAGATGTGAAGTGTTCAGAGAAGGCTAGCTGGTCATCAGTCATGACACCCACTTTAAACTGCTACTATTGGTGTTGTGTGAGTGTGTGTAAGGAAGCCCGGCAGATCGGACCGCAGTGTTCTCCATGCTGCTCCTCCAGGAACTTCCTGATGCCGTTCTGGTGGAAGTTACTGGCAGATTTAGGCTTTCTGAGCGAGTGGATCTGAGGATCCGTCAGATATGCCAGGCCTTTCCCGTTGGCCGTCACCCAGCCTGAATGAACACAAAAAATATGCTGAGGAGGGAAACTGCATCGATTTTTGAATGGTTTTGAATGTTGTTCATCTATTCATTTATTGATCTATTCAAATGATATTCAATAAAAAGACATACAGTAAACCCCCAGTGTTATGCGGATAAGGGCTCGCGGATCCAGTCACATCATTTTTTCAGAGAACGGAAGAGATCGTTTTACGTGGAAATCTCCAGAACATCGTGGAAACTGCTTCCCTATTCCCCCCACACCCCTTTTTTTTTTTTAGCTTTTTTCGTGCCAATATGTTTTTATACGCATTTTAGTTATGAATTATTAAAAGTATATAAGTTACTAAAAACATAAACAGTAATCCAAATATAAATTCTGCCACACACATCTCTCTCTCTCTCTCACTCACACACACACACATACACACACTTCTGCCATGCACGTCTCTCTCTCTCTCACACACAAACACTTCTGGCACGCAAGTCTCTTTCTCTTTCTCTCTCACACACACACACTTCTGCCACACACGTCTCTCTCTCTCTCTCTCTCTCTCTCTCTCTCTGCCACAGCATCTCGGCGTGGCACCATTTTAGTTCTAAATTATTAAAAATATTGTAGTGACCCGCCAGATAAACAGACACCGGATTGACTGATTGACTCAAGCACTTTCTTTATTAAATTATCCCTGTGACAATAGAGTTGTTGTTTCGGCCACAACTCATGTCGTTATAAACCACGATAAACCTCCCTCCTCTCCCAAAGTGTTATGGGAGCATATTTGGGCACATATTTAAGGTTTACACTATAAAAATAGGCATTTTTTTTACAAAAACACAACAACGCGGGTTTTCATTATACGCAGGTGCTCTTGTAACGTAACCCCCGCGAATAACGGGGGGTTACTGTACTCCTTTTTCTGGAGCAATACACTATGATGGCTCATTTGGAGTGCAACAGTGTTTTTTAAAGCTTAATATGTTGTTTTTATATTCCACTTGGAATATAAATAGTTACAATTGTGTATTCAGTCTTGTTTGTTCTTAATTTTTTAAAATTCTTTTATTCCTAATTGTAACAAAATAAACAATGGAACTGAATCTAATAGAATAAAATGTTTCTAGTGCTCAGAACTGGCTTTTCTTCTCTTACTGTTTTTTTTTCTATAGGGCATTGTGTTATGACTCTAGTCCTGTCATTGTGTAGTGTATGTTGTGAGCTTACTATTTGTATGTTTGTTGTCACCCTCTAAAACGTCCTTTGGTTTGAGAAAGGCGCTATAAAAATTATACATATTATTATTAGCTTTATTTTATTAACAATGTGTCGTTTCTTATATCGCTCCTAGTTAACCTTTAGAAACTGTGATATAAAACTCTAGATAGGTTTGTTTAAAGCTCTGACTTAAAGCTCTTACCCTGCAGGTCTACCACAACCTCCTCCCTGTTGGAGAACTCGTAGGTGAAGTGGCCGAATGCGATGCCGTATTCTGTGGTGGAGTATCGCTTGTCTGTTTTTGTTGTGTTGTTGGTGAGTTTCACAAAGTCCCCCAGAATGTACGGCTCCACAGACACACACGCTACAATCGAGTCTGCCTCAGTGATCTGGAATAGAAGAAATCAATCTGGATAACAGAGCTCAGAGCCACAGGCGTCCAAGAGCGGTCAACTAGGGTAAGTTCATTTAACTATTTCTGTTTTAACAAGAGTTTTATGAGTCATAACATCCCTACAAATGTGGCTTTATGTACCAAAAACAGTGGTAATTTATTTTTAAATGTTTTAACTCGTAGCGTTTAACCAGGTTGTTTTTGTTACTACGCTTTCATAACACACAGTCTGTAAGTAACCTCTGTTCCAACTGACTGTATTGTACTTCATTCAAAAAGATGTTTGGGCTGAAATGTACAGAACAAACTACTAAGTTTGGACTGAAATCCTTTAGAAACCTCTGGGTAGATTTGAAGTCAGTAATTATGCATTTGCTTTCCACAGCCACAAACTCTTCAATGAGAATAGACTAAAATGCTGTTGGGTGATTGTGTGGGGCGAAACTGCTATAAGCTAAATGGGCATGGCTTAACTTCTGTAGGTAAAATGGGTGGAGCTAAATAGCTGTGAGCTACGTGGGTGGGGCTAAACTGCAATAGACTGATTATGAAGCTAAACTGCTATAGAATGAATGGGTGGGGCCAAACATTTGTAGGCTGAATGGGAAAATTACCTGAAGCAGATCAAATGGGAGGAGCTAAAGTGTTGTAGGCTGGGCGGGTGGACATATGGGATCACATTCATGGTTGTCACGTCACAATGATGAACTCAAAATTGGATTTTACCACAACTTAGTTTCCAAAAATGGACTGGGTAGAAAATGACAGATAGACTTTAAAGAAAAAGATAAAGAAATGCTTTACCAGTAGAAGCTCAGAGGGAATGTAGAAGATTTGCGTGGTGATGTTATTCTCGTAGAGCCGTTTGTTGAACTCCATAATGTAATACTGTGCCGTCATCTGCCTTTCCACGTCCGCCAGGTGAACATGAGCCTTTCTTTCCTTCAGATACTCCTTCCCTACATAACTAAGGAGCACAGCAGCACAAAAACACTGGACTTATTCTGATCCAGTTACTAGTCTCGTATGTAACATATTTTAAGCACCATTGCTCTTATATTTTACAGTGGATCACAAAAACAAATAAACCTCACATTAAACAAATACCCATTAAACAAATGACAAGTTCAATTTTGTTGGATTTCAATTCAGCCATTTCATGTACTGATCATTTTAACCCTTGCAACGCAAGCAGCGTGGATCTGTGCTTGCAACAAATGGTAAAATTTCATCATACAGCAAAACACCTCCTTATAAGGAAGTTCCCAAGGTTTGTGTTGATGCTGGAGGTGTCAGAAGACATGCTAAGCTATGTTTGGTGTTCCTGAGTCATGTAGAAAAGTTACTGTAATTGTACTGTACTTTAAAAACATGTAATAATACTTTAGTTAAAAAAAAAACTTTTAGGTCTTAGAAACAAACCAAAAAAAACCACAAGATCTTTGAACCCGGGAGAACTTTCAGCATAGTCTCCGCCCACGAGTGGGTGAGGAAAATCCGCAGAAGAAGGGAGTCCGGAGAGCGGCCGAGTGACGACCCCTGAAAGAGCAGCAAACCTCGAGCATGTACGAGAGCAAACACCAGTTTTCATACTGACATGATCATATGACCTCACCTACCCAGCAGTTGCTCCTGGTGAAGATACTGGATCCTGAAGGCCTGCCTCTGTCCTCCTTTCACAGCTACCTGCAGCAGCTCACCCACATATACACTCGTCTCACAGGCCGTCCACATGTCATTGGCCTTCGAATACTTCAGCACAAGTGCACCTGAAACAAGAAAGTATCTTTTATAAACTCTAAATAAAACAGTGCTGTATGATGGCCTTATATGACTCAACAACACATGACTGTGTTTTAATAAATACGGTTTCAAAACTATAGCCCATGTATGCAGGGTAACTGCAAAACACCCTGTTTTGATAATATCATAAAACCAATGCATTTAGATATATCTACCAATGCAGCCTAGAGTAGTATAGCCTTGTCCAGCCAAGGTCTTTAATGACCCTGAAAGAGGCCCAGTACAGGGGAGCCAATCAGAAAAGCTCCTTGTTATATATCAGTCATACATGCACAAAAACAAAAACAGCTTGTTTAATTCTAGGGGATATAATAGAGTTGGAAATGTGGGAAAAGATTATGTACAATTTCAAATAAATTATTATTTATATAATTAATTATGCACAATGCAAAATGTCATTACATAAGTTAAGATATTAAAACATGTTTGCCAGTTTTCATCAGTTATCACTTTTAATACAAAACTTACTGTAAGCTTTGTTGTATTGGCTGAGTTTGAAGGTCTTGTCTGGCAGTCTCTTCAGCAGACAGCTTTGACACACTCCTGAGAAGAGAGATCTGTAGTCCTGCTCAGTCAGAACTACACTTCCTATGGTGCAGCCACGGAAACATCTATTGCAAGAATCCGTCCTGACAGGAAGAGTGTAGTACTTGTCAGATGAAGATTTCTCTTTGTCTTTCTTGTCTAGATTCTCTTTATGTCCTGAAGGTATTGCAGTAGGTTTGTAGTCTTCCGCTTCAGTTTCGAAAGGAACTGCAATGTCCATATTGCTCTTTACCTGAGCATCAACATCGTCGTGTTTAGCTTCGCCGGCTTGTGATATTTTGAGGTTAGACTGATCGAGATGAAGCAATTCAAATGAGTCAAGCTCAGTAGACAGTAATGATGCCTTTACTTGATCATTCTTTGAGTTAGATTTGCTTAAATGACCTTCATAGGGCGATGCTGAAGCTTTTTTAACCTTGAGCCCATTTGAATGGTTATCAGGCAACGGGAAACCAGAGAGTGCATTGCTTAAAAAGGAAACTTCTGGATCTTCAACCGTCTCAATGGCACTTTGATCTTTTAGACTTGTCTGAGGATGGCATCCTTTTTGTGCGTCACCTCCTGTCTTTAACAGAGTGGTTTGACTCCCTCTGCTAATTGGTGTGGCTGAAGAGATGTGGTTTATCAACTCAAAGGGACTCTCAGGACCTTCCTCAGTAGCTACGGTCTCACAGTTTTGATCAATGATGGACTTGTCCTTCAAGATCTCAGACAGATTCTCATTTAGGGGAGATCTGGACAATGAAATGCTTTGCCACGAAGAGCCCAAGCTACTGCTAAGCGAAGTTACTGAATCTTTGCCTTTGTCATTTGCATCTATATTGTTGGTGACTGGATGGTTATCTTCACTCTCCATTGTAGTGCAAAGCTCTTGATTTGACTGGTGTTGCGCCTTTGCTCCTTTTTCCAAGACTCCAGGAGTTTGTGAGCTAGCATTAGCAGCTTCAGCGCCTTTGCATGCGTTACCAGGTTCTGCCTGTGACCCATGACTGACCTTCTCATTATGAACACCATGATCATCATCGTCATCTACTTCTGTGCAACAGAATGGATCAACTAGAACCAAAGAAGCTCCAGAATTAGAAACATTCAGCCATGAGGATCCCAAACTGCTACTTCCTTGAGATGTTCTTGCAGTTTGTGCTTCAGATTTCTTAGCAAGCTTGGAATCTCTCCTACTGTAGAGATCTGTCTGGTGCTCATCACTGTCCTGAGTGGCATCAAGGGTTTCTTTTTGACAGATGCCTATAAGAGGATCTGGGGATCCATCAGGTTTTTTGACTTTATTAGCGTCGCCTGCTTGACTTGTGGCATTCCAGTCAGTTGCGAGCGACTCCGTTAGTGTTGTCTGGAAGGCTGTGATGCAGTTAGCATATGGAGTACATTGCCCGCTTCTTCTACCTATCTGTTTGGAAGCCCTAAAAGCCTCACACACTGATTTGTGGTGCTTCTGAAAACTTTTCATCATATTGGTAAAATCAGGGAGTGTGAATGGAACAGGCCTGTCCTCCATCACACGGTAACTGTCAGGAATAAACGAACATGGGTCCGAATTGGCAAATGGTTTCACTTTCAAAACTGACTTAACATGTTGTACCTTCCTCAAGATTTCAGGAGAGACTACCACCTTATCAGAGTCGTCTTTAAAGCAGTAAGAATATAAAAGAGCGATGGCCTCTTGGCAAGCTTGAAAAGCCAGAGTGACCTCATTAGTTGGACCAAACATCCATTTATTTGTAATGGCTAGGCAGTAGGCTGCTTTTATCAGAGTGTGTAGCTCCAGCTGGCTGGTGACCACATCTCTTTCTGCCATTGTTAGCAAGCCATTCTCAAAAGCGTCCTTGGCCAGAGCGAGATAGAGCTGTTTTTCAGCGGCAGGGCAGTTTTTGGAGAAACTGTAAGACAGCAGGCAAGTTCCTTGAGTGACCTAGAAAGTGTTTATGAGATTAGAATAACACGGTTTAAAGAAAACAGCAAAATAGCATCACTTCATTTACAGGACAGAACATATTATAGATTAATTTGTACACTACTGTTCCCATCCATACTGTTTCAATTAATACAATACTGTAGCTGTTCTCAATGCGGGTCCTGGATTACCTCTGATCTGCAGGATGTAGTGTTTTCCCTGATTCAACACACTTTAGTTAATTGGTTGGATTAGGGGTATTAGGAGCAGGGAAAACTCTAAAATTTGCACAGCAGTGGTACTGTTTGATTATGAATTATAGTTTCAGTGTAAGATGTAATATTGTAAACAGTATTTAAAGATGAGCAATAAATGGTAATATACAGGACGCCTATTAGAATGTTATGTTATATATGTAACACACTAACATGCATATACATATATATTTTGTTGCCAAAATGCTTCAAAACAGACTTGAAAAAATCTTTTAAAAATATTAAGTTACACATAGTATAAGAATGCATATCGGATGGCCAAAGACTTCCGCACAGTGCTCTGTTTGTACATATTAATGTATATAGTTTTATTTCAAAACATACCTGAAAAATTCATTAAAAATGATAAGTTACATATAGCATAAAAATATATCTGTGGTGTTCACTTTCTCATCAAACATCCTCTCAAGACTAATTTGTCAATATTAGCTTTCCATTACTTTATTTTGCTGAAAGAAGTGGTGTTTTTAATTATATGTACATTGACTTTACTTCCTAGTAGAGATTAAACAAAACGTTTGAAATGTCTCTAGATTAAATATGCGGTCTACACTGACAGAGTGAACTGGATCGTAACGCACCATGTGAGTGAGAACATACAGAGAGCTGAACTGACTGTAGACCACGGCCATTTTCGCAGCCTGAGCAGCGCAGAGCAGCCGGTGCCTGCAGTCTCCCAGGAAATCCTGCAAAATAGGCAATACGCTGAAACCACTGGCTAACTCACTGTAGTACATTATCTGACTAGAGATACATGCAACATAGGCAAGTGACCATTTTTTTACCAGGTTGATATGGGGCCTCTTCTGAAGGGTAGCAAAGTCATTATCTGTCATTGAGACCAAAACAGTGGCCAGAATGCCGAGGGATGTTCCAATACCCTGTAATAAACACACGGGACCACATTTTAAAGTCCACAGCAGAAATATACATCTCCACAGTCAATGCCACTTTAAATAAGAACATACTTTATCATTGATACCAAGCAAAGAAGCCTATTTTAGAGTTAAAATTACCACTTCTGGGAAACTTTCTTGCTACTAAACATAAGTAAGTGAGTTGGCCTAGTCTAATCAGTAAAATTTGAATTAAAAAAAGTAAAATTTGATTTAAAACTTTATCTTGCTCCATTTATATTTGCAGTAAAATACGAACAGGAAAAAAATTATATTCAAATCATACAAAAATACCAACAACAGTAAGAAACAGACAAAAGCAGAATAAAAAAAAAATATGTTGATAATAAAATAATGAATATATAATGAACAGCAAAATGAACCATTTTTGTCAGATTTTATGTTTAAGTAGATTATTATTATAGTTTATTACATTTCAAAGTCTGTACAGTTGAATCTTCTCTTTTATTGCTGTGATGTATGTTTACATTCAGTAAGTTCAATGTTATTGTTCATGCAATATTCCAAAATATACTGTACCATATTCATTACAACTAATATGCAGAGAAGCTATGACGGACATTTTAAACAATGAGCTGTGGTTAAAAACCTAATTTAGTGTGTTTTGTACCTTTTTGTCGGGAAGAGGCAGAACATGGAAGCCGATGAGAGAAGCCAAGATGAGCTCGGCAGCCTCCAGCCACAGCCCTGCAACATAGCGAACAGGTTTTACAGACAAATACACCCACACATCGCCTTATGCCCTGCATTACTCCTAAAAATACGAACACTCAGAGATTATCACTAGGTTTTAGATGTCATTAGGGTCTTACAGTCCAGTTAAAAGACAAACAGATTACTATCAGTAGAACAGATAATCCATCCTTAAAAAGAAATCCTATTTACTTTCCAAATGTCTGCAAACTAAGTGATTAAGATGTAAACTAAGTCATTAAGGGTGGATTTGGAATGAAACAGTCTTTTCCAAAGAAATTTACAGACTAAGAATTGGTGGTGGATGGAACCAGACGTCTAAAAGAAAGTTAATACATGAAATGGTTAAAAAGACACTGCCTGACGCCTGAGACATTGTTTTACCATTATTAAACCTGTTAATGTTGGAGGGATATACTCAAGGTGCTATGAGACAAAATTGTGATTTAGTAACAATTTGCCTGTATTTGGCCACCATCAACATTCCATGTATGTTAACACATATGTGTAGGTTCACTTGGTGGGTTTGGACAGTAAAAAAGTGACTATATTTGTGTTGTTGACTCAACCCCTAGTTCCATTCACCAACAAGGAATTTGTTTCTCTACAATGAACCATTTCACACATTAGATGCGCTCTTATGTAAACGTAAGGACCTCTATACTAAATTTTCTATTTGTTCTAATTACATTTCCTATAATAATAGTGTTCTTCCTTTAATATTTCCCAGATATTTGTTGGTTTTATGAACCTAAACTGTAATAATTAATTTTTACACTATTATATTGCATCCTTTATTTACTCATTTTAAATTGAGTAGGCTGTTTCTGTTATTGACTAAAGACTGTTAAAGACTGATATATAAATGAGCACTGCTCTGATTGTGTCATGTCTCGCCTGTGACAACTGGGGACTCTTATTTTGACTTCCTGAGTACACCCGGCCTGGGAATTGTGTCCAGCTGCGGGTGTTCTCAGGTTTAAGTGTTTCTGTGTCTTTATTGGTTCCTTGAGTTTAGTGTAATGTATTTAAGTTCAGTTTATGTGGACCTCAGTTGTCGGTCCACCATCGCAGATACCATTGCAGATACCATTGCAGATACCACTGCAAACCCCTGCAAACCCCATCGCATTTATGTTTGTATCGGCCCTCGAGACACTTTTATGTTCTTCATTGTGTTAATAAAGAGAAACGAAAGTCATGGACGCCTGCCTGCTGTCGTGTTTTCTTTGGGGAAAACTATGGCGACGTGACAGATTGTCCCTTAATGCCTCATTCAAAAAGGGCTGAAACGCTCCTTATAACTTCAGCATAAAAGAGGCATTGCTAAACTGTTATAGGCTGAAAAGGTGGATGTATGTAAACCTTTTGGTGTTTGAAACAGTGAATTAAAAAAGGCCTGTTTTTTGCAGCTGCATTTCCACATATGGACCGACTGGAGAGTGAGAGGTGGGTTTACACATTATATATTACATCAAACTCATTTATTGAATTACAAATGAATTACGAGCCCTACACACCCCAGTTTCAAGTCCTTACCTAACTTCTGCAGCACTTGTCCCCGCACTTGCACGCTAACCGCCTGCACAAGTGTCCGATCAGTGTCTTGATGGTACCTCCAGCAGCCTGGAGCAGAAATAAATTATAGAGAAGAAAGTGCACTTACATAAGAATTATTCATCAATGATTTTACATAGATTCACCAATCTTACATATTGACATAAAGCTTACCGGTTGTTCCACTGGTATTAATCAAACTGCTCAGTATATACTCTGCCTTCTGTAGTTTACCTTCATGAAAAGAGGAGTAAAATAGTAATTATTGGGATTTTGCAATAGCAAATGAAGCAGATAAATGTCTTACAAAATCTTTCAGTTAAACATCTTCAAAATTCAAATTCAAATTGTATTTGTAACATACACAATCATATATAGTACGACACGTAAGAAAAATACTTATTGCTGTGTGATGCCTGACTGTAAGGATTAAAAAGAGAATAGAAGTAAAAATTATGGTTAAATTACGGTTAAATATGACCAAATATGAATAGACTATAAAGGATTATAATAGATTGTCAATTCTAAAATGTTTAAGACGTATTCTATATTTACTATGCAGTTCATACGTCATAGTGTTTACTGAGTAATAAGTTAAATTAACTGATAACTGCCACGTGTTTCTAATGCTGATATCAATAGCCAAATATTAATAAATAATCATTCACATTAATGTTTTACATTAGTGTATGTAGATAACACAGATACAAGAAGAAAAGAACAATATAATATAAGTAGTCTAAATATATCCAATAAAAAACTGCAGAAAAAAACTCAATATGAAATACACAATGCTGTATATGCAACTGCTAGGTAGAAATACTATAGATAAATAAAATTGACAGAATTTAGGAGACATTCTTTGCTAAAAGTATTAACAGATTTAAATAAATTGAGAGGCTTTTTATTTGATTCTGTTATGGTGTTTGGTGCTGGTGTTCTCTATTTTAAAACATTAGTTCACACAGATTGGAGGTTATGAGCATTATCTGTCACCTTCCTTATTCTGTTATATCTGACACTATATAGTCAATGTCACAAATGATTTAACAGGGTATATACAGCAATCCTTAAGTTAAATTGAACCTTTTACTACCCTTTTTACTACCTTTGGATTTTTTTTTAAAACAATCACGACACAGAGTTGCAAGTGTTAATCAACGACCTTCTAACGTTTACGCAGATTTTGAC
>JBBJLR010027087.1:0-12809 GCA_037577145.1 Brachypetersius gabonensis
TGTGTGTGTGTGTGTGTGTGTGTGTGTGTGTGTGTGTGTGTGTGTGTGTGTGTGTGTGTGTGTGTGTGTGTAGAGCACGCTTAGACCCATGCATCCACAGGCTCTTCATGCCAGTGCGGCCGGTTTGCTGCCGACTCCATCCATCGCTGTTCAGATCCCCTCTTCCAAGGTCAGAAACATTAACACATCACTGCTTTTCACAATGATGGCAAACCTGACTTTAAAGAACCTATTGAAAACTGGTTCTGTGTAGCACCTTTGAGGTTTGCATGCATGGCTCCACAACCTTTCCAAAGACACCTGCTGTTCTTTAAATAAGTAAATAATAGCTCCTGTAAAATGTGTAGTTTATCAGCCTGTTCTAATTTAGTCTTATCATTAAATGCCCCATATCTTGGAAAATTGATGCATCTGATTTAGTGCATAATGTAATACATACAGTGTATACGGTCTATACTTTCCATATACTTTAGAAACCCCATATATGGAAACTACGCTACAAAATCAGCCTGTTTTGAATTCATCTACTCATTTAGAAATACTCTACTGCTCACAGTAGTTAAGCCCTGCCCAGGCTAGACTGAAGTTCAGGCCAGTCTATTAGAATTTTATAAACACAGGGAGATGGAGTACACTCATGAAAAAACAAAACATGATTATTTTTGGAACAAAACAATCTCAATGAGAATAGAATGAAATATGAGAAAAATGTAGGATATAGGCACTTTAATGCAGTCACAGGAGCGTGTGATGAGGAGCGATGTGGTAAAATCACTGTAACCCTCGGCTTTACTTAAACAGATAAAGTATCATAAAAGACCATTTCAGCTGTTAATATATATTGAATTATTGATATTTATGATAAAGTTCTTCCACCTAGAAGAATTTAGAGTATTTTTTGGTTGCCAAGCAACCACAAAGACTGGCAAAACCCTTCAGCAGGACTACAAAACCCAGGCTACAGTCATTTGATTCCAGCTGTTTCACTTTTGATGCTGTAATTATAATAAAACGCACATATAATAACATTATTTATAATACAACAGCATTTAATGCCGAACCTTTTGCATGTTTCCACCGTTTGCATACTCTTGATTACTGAATGGATATTTAAAATGTTTGTGGTATGTATTTTCCTATAGTGTTGCTGTGGGTCCAGCAGGTCGCACCTCTTCTTAACCCTTTAATGGTCTTTTTCTGTATGCTGACCGTTTGTTTTATTTCTCTTGTGTGTTTTTTTGTTAGACCGGTTTGCCGTATGCCCACCCCCCCAGGCCAGCCTCTCCCGGGGCATTCACACATACAGCCACCCCGCAGCCCGCGCATGCGGTGAGTCCAGTCAGTCAGTCAGACACCAATTAATGAACATTTAGGAGTAAATGGGTCATATCTGAAAAAGATCCTTGTCATTTCTGCATCACTGTGATCCATTAAAGACACAGTGACGAGTGCAAATTCCAGTTTCCCACAGCTGCTTTATTCCACTACAAGCCTGATGAGCTTCCGCTCCACCTTAAATGATCCAGCAGTTCTGTTCTGAGACTGAGGCTGTCAGAGAGCCTGGATGTTCCTGCTGCATAATTTATGGTGGAACAGAGAATTTGGGTAAGAAGCTGGAGAACAGGCGAGTGTGTGATGACTGAGGTGTGCAGTTAGCACCAGGTTAATTGTGGGGTATAAACTAATTTTACTTTTTGGCTCCAGAGCCAAAACTGATGAAACAGTTCTGACTGGTGTTCTACATGTGGGTTAAGACGGAAAACTGACATGATTTGAGTTTTTGTTGAAGAATCGCTTTAATACTGCAGAAGAAACTTAAAATGCCCAACTGTATTTTAAGATCACCTTTGAAACTGCTTTTTGTCCAGCAGGCCACATTTCAGAGCTCCCCTCAGCCGCCTCCACGCCACGCCTACCTCTCTCACACCCAGTCAGGACAGAGGTTCTATCACCATGGCAAATAACCGGAAAACCAGGCGCCTTGTCATGGAGGAGTTTCTGGTGTTTGATCTTGGTTTGACTCACTCCAGCTTAAGCACATTAGTACCACACACACGCGCACCCACACACACACACCATTAAGCTTTTAGCATAGAAAATGTGTATGATATGTTAATCACAAGCATGAGGACACATCTGTTCACTTTATATTTTCATTTTCCACACATTAACGCTCTTATACCTGTTTTAAAGTGAAATGTGTCTCCCTTTAAAGCATTTGCCCAACTACTGTGTTGAAGGTTTTGTTTGTGGTAAATGATAGTCACTGCAAACCAGGATGGAGGAATAGTGGAGTTTAATTTAAAGCATATTGCCCATTGTCTTCTATTATAGATAAGTTTACAGCAGGTAGAGATTACATTTTAAGTCCTTAAAGTCATCATCAACACAGCGAGTCTTATCGCGTGTCATGGTCAGCAGTTGTGCCATCTGACAAACTACTAACAATAGCAGGAAGAGCAGGTTTAGATTTAGTGAGAGAGCACGGATTCAGTCTGAGACTACAGGAGGTGATTAAACTAACCTCTCAGGGCACTTTATGTAAATACAGACACATTCCCCCTCCCCAAGACACATACACACACACACACACGAGGAGGAATAATTATTTTCCTAAAACTAGATTGATTTTAAATGTGATATTTTTAACTTAGTTTGGCAAAATTGCACTTAAGAGGAAGAGAGCAGATGTGGATTGGTAGTGAGGAGGAGTAAGGGTTGATTGTAAATGTGCACGCAGAGCGGAGACTGTGTTTATTTAATAAACATAAATAAAAGACAAACTGCTAAAGATGAACAACCGACTTACAGCTGATTTGAACAGTATCTGATTCAGTGTGTGTGGGGGGCAGGGTCAGGGTGCTTGGAGGGTTAGGGGTTCTGGGTTGGAGTCTTGGGCTGGGGGTTCATGGTAAAAGCTTGGTTATGTGGTCAGTTTTGTGGATTTGTGTGTTTTGGATGACTGTCTGGATGGAGGACCACACCAGGACCCAGGGTTAGCTTTTCAACAGCAACACCCCCCCCCCCCACCCCCCCACAGGTCTCCTGCTTTTCATGAAGCCTTGTGTCCTGACAAGGTTCCCAGAGGTAAACCACCCCGGAACACCACACGCCCTCAGGACATTCATCTCGCAACACCACACACTTTCAGGAGAAGCTCTCAGGTTTGTATAAAACAAGTTTTACTTACGTTCAGTCCATAACTATCTGTTTTGTTTTTCTACTGTAAACAAGATTGGGTTAATGAGACTCATTAAATACACACTCATGAAACACACTCATTAAACACACACACTTATCTCACACACTCACTAAGCACACACATTTCTCCTCACGGAGGGGCGGGCACTGTGTTTCAGACTAATTTCTCACCACCAAACAATCTGCAGACACACACACACACACACACACACACAGGCACATAATATACAACCAAACATATACATCGAAATACCAAAATACACACAAACCTACAACAGAATTTACACACAACATTCTCTTGTACAGCTGAAGAAAAGTTCAGAAGTCCTGTTCATGTTGAGTGTAAAGAAATTACACACTTCTTCACACTTAACACACAATCACTGTTTATTTACTGAATTTAACACAAAATATTGTTTATTTACTGCATTAAACAATCACTGTTTATTTACTGCATTTAACACACAATAACTACTGGAATGAACACACTGGGGACACAATACACATAAAAGTTATTGCACACTTTATAATATGATTTATGAACTAACATATAGGTGTAAAAATATATTATTGTTTATTATTTATTAGTATTTGATGTGCTGGTTCAGTGTCTTTCCAGAGGTTGTGTCATTTGGGCCAAACAGGAGAGTGTGTGCTGTACAGGACATTTCAGGGGTTAAAGTGATGACTATAAGCTGATCTTAGATCAGTCAGTGAGAGTGTCCGGGGAAAGTACCATGAAGTCTGGTAACCACCAGATTTCTAACATATGTTCCCCGGCAGAGTCAGCCAGAACCTGTCAGTTCCAGCAGGTTTAAACTGGTGAGCAATAGTCCTTTCTGTCGCACACACACAAACACACATGCATGCGCTGATGAAATTTGACACCACAGGTTATGAACATAATGTGATCATTGGTGTGTGAAATGTTCCAAACCCAGGAGTTGTCTTCCTGTAGGAGAAATTAAAAACTGAATTTTAAATTAAATGTGTTTCTATTTAAATGTAAAAAAGCCTTACGGCATCTCAGAAAAGAAACTGAGGAGCATTTGGCTTTAAACCTCCATTTTTGGGTGTGACATAAAAGACTGGATCTTCACACTGAGAGCAGTGAAGATAAATTCCCCACTTTCCAAAATCCCCCATAATTTTGTGTTTAAGGTGAACAGAGAGGTTCAGCGTGGGGTTTGGTGTTAGAACAGTGAAGATGAACCAGACATCTGCCTCTAAAATCCCCCTCACGGATAGTTATTTCATGAAATTCTCCCATATTTTACCATCGTCAACATCCATATAAACACTCAGATACATGGAGCTTTACTGGGAGTTGCTAGTGAATAAAACGTCTGTATTTGTGTTAAATACACCTAGTTAATTTTAGAGACTCTTTTCAGATTTCCTTACAGTGGTTGTTAATGGAGCCAGACGTCTCCCAAACAAACAACAGCCGCTTTATTCACTATTGGCCCCCAGTGAAGCTCCAGCTTGGTGGGTAAGGGGACTATTTAATGTTTTGGAGGGCTTCACATCCTGGCAAAACTTGCACTTGGCAGTGTGTTTTGTTGACTGTGAAAACTAATAACGACTGTGGACTGTGGCTTTAATGTTGATATTAAATCACGTAAAACACACAAACTTCACTGCTTCGTTTAACATGGAACATCAGTGTTTTAGCTGCTTCACTGCAGTATTTAAGGTGGAACTGAAAGGGGCCTCTAGTGGTAGACCCGAGACAACTGCTTCCGCCTTAGCTGTAAAGAAAAGGAGTGGGAGGAAGGCTCCCCTCGGACCTGCCTCTACTAATCAATAAAGATTAATCTCACCTGCGGTGGTCCAAAAAACACTGCTCGAATCCTCATCTGGTGAGGCGGTTCGCTCATCACATTATACACAACCTGTCAGCGAGAGCACAGTACGTTTTTTGATTTCACTGTATTTCGTGATGGCTTCATGAAAACTTAAGATCGGGTTCTTATTCAAAACCCAGCTGGTAAATTAGTAAAGTTTAGCTCCTTACTCTCATTCCTATTGCAGATTCTGTCCCTAGAGACTTTCTCCCTTGGGACTAATCTGGTCCTCTCGAGTTGTTGCCTTTTCGGAGTTTCCTTCATATCTATTATAAGAGGAACCTTTCTTTGACTGGTCCAGGTCCGCCATTAAGTACCCCCACAACCATGGTGCAGTGGGAGTGTACTCACCTTATGACAATGCAAGTTCAAGGCCAGCTGGCTACAAGCACAGATGGTGGCAAGCATTATTAACCCCATCACGTCTGGGTTCTTTCTCAAATTCAGAGTGTGTAGCTGCCCCATAAGGCTCCTCGCACATTACAGAAAGACATCCTTTAAAAAGAGGTGGCGCCAGAAGAGGGAGTTGAGGTCTGGCCAGCCAGGGGACAGCCACTGATGGCATGAGCAGGTCGTGCAGCAAATAACATCATAGCTGCAGGGTATTATTGCTCCTGTACAGGCCAGTACTGCTCTCACTGTTTTGGTCACCACTGAGCCCACTCCCCCAAAAGCTCTTTACCCAATACCTGGCCTACAGCCATACCTCCTGGTCCCGGAGAGGTTTGATGCTGACAGGGGGCACTGCAGCGGCTTCTTATTCTCTGGTCTTTGATCAACAGCCCTGCCAATTTCCTCCTGACAGGGTAAAGGTTGCTGTTATCTTCTCTCTGTTGACAGGGTGAGCCCTAGCTTGTGAGAACTTTGTCTGGGGAAACCAAGCTGAACCTTTGTGTCCTGGTCCATGGACTCCATGCATCGGATCTCTGACCACCCCACGTTTTGGTGGGATGCTGGTCTGATCTCCGGATACACCAAGGGAGGAGGTGGATGGCAGACTACATGGTTTCTCCCCCTTCAGCCCTATCCATTTTGGGGCTAGGGTCCTGCTGAGGCACCGCTGAGCTAATGTAGGTAGGGCACACATGGTTGTCCAATTATGAATTGGAGGTAGGCCCGAATGAATGAGGGGGGAGGCCCCTTTAGGCACCAACAATATCTCTTATGAGCTAGTGGAAAAAGATAGGGCCCATCACGGTGAACTGGGACCTATGATGGGCCTTTCCCCTGCTTCCCACCCCTTCCCAGCTTTCATAGACTCAGGGGCCATGGGTAACTTCATGGATGCAACCTTGGCAGCAGCATTAAAGCTACCAATGGTGTCTTTTGGGCCACCTCTGCCCTTGTCAATGGCCATTCCTTGGGCTTTGGGATAAACACGGGGCAGACATGGCCACTCGATCTGTGCATTGGCCAGCACAGCAAGCTAATCAGCCTGTTCATGGTGTCCACTCCCATTTAACCCCTTAAACTGGGCTTGCACCTGTGAGTTCAGGACTGCTGGTGGCACCACTGACGTACCCTTGAGCAAGGAACCACCCCCACACACTGGTAAATGGGAAAAAATGCTTAGAAAGAAATTATTCACACTGTGTGCTATGCTGTGGTGTATTCACATGTGACTATAAGGGGCTATAAAGTTTATTTTTACTTTACTTTGACTGGCCCCTGTTTGCTGTGGCCACCTGAGGACCCCATTGTTATAAGTTGTGCTTGGCAATGACTGAGCCTCAGAGTCTCTCCCTTCCACATCCAGTACTCCCGCTAAGCCCGGCAATCAACCAGAGTTCTGGGACCTCACTGAGGTCTTCATCAAGCACAATACCCAGCATTTACTGGTGCACAGAGCATGCGACTGTGATATTGATCTCATGGCTGGTCTACTTCACTCATGAGCCAGTTATGCTCTTTGTCCAGTTCTGAATGGAAATCCATGGATGATTGGATTCATACAGCCCTCCACCGCTTCGTCAGGGCAGGGTTCTTCGTTGTAGGAAAGAAGGATGGGGACCTGTGTCCTATTGACTTCTTAGGTCTGAACAATAATCACGATTCAGGATCATCATCCTCTACCAATCATGACCTCAGCCTTGAAGACACTGCAGGCCTCTATTTTTACCAAGCTGGTCCTGCGCAGCACCTATGACCATTTTCAAATACATGAAAAAAACAAGAGAAAGATGGCTTTCACCCCATCTGGGCACTGAGAGTACCTTGTGATGCCCTTTGGTTTGATAAATGCACCTGCCGTCCTACCTAGCTTCATAAACAAGATCCTGAGGGAAGCAGTGCATGTTAGGTGGGTCCTCCAGCTCCTCTTAGAACACTACATTTTTGTTAAAGTTTAAAAGTCCATCTTCAATGCTCAGTTGGGCACCTTCCTGGGATTCGTGGTGTCCAAACACCTTCCAGCATTTTGTGCAGAATTTCAGTGGAAAATCACCAGGGTGGTTCCAGTGAATGACAGAGACCCAGGTGTCCATTAATGAGCTAAAGCAGTAGCTGTCCACAGCTCCCATCCTACAGCTGCTCAACCACCAACTGTCCTTCATTGTTGAAGTGGGTGCCTCAGATGTAGGCATTTGGGTGGTGCTTTTCCAGTGGGCCAACACTCATGGCAAACTCAACCCTTGCACCTGCTATACACACAACCTCATTTGTGAAGGATTGGGAGCTCTTGGTGGTGAAGTTGGCTCTGCAGGAGTGGAAAGAGGCTGGAAGGGGACCAGTTCCTGGTCTGGACGGATGAAAAGAACTTGGCGTACATGGAACTTTTTTGTCCTGTCATATTGGCTGCCATCCTTTCCCCAGCTCACATCCTAACCTGTTGGAAAAGGCTATTGGGTTGTGCTCCAGAGATGGGCCCCAGGAATGCCCCTCCAGGCCAAGTCCACTGTGCTCCTCTGGGGCCATATGTCTCCTCTAACAGCCTGTCCTGGAGCCACCGTAAAGGTTCTATGGTGGTGGTACTGGTGGTCCAGCATGGAGTAGAATGTCCAGGCATTTGTATGTTCCTGCCAGATGTGTCTGGGCAAACCAGCTGTTCTTGGCGGAATATGTCTACAACAACTTCTGGGAACCATCCGTTGAGATATCCCCGTTCGAGTGCCACTTCAGATATGCACCACCCCTCTTTCCTGATCAGGAGAATACACTGTGGCAGAGCACTTTGTCCGGTGCTGACAGGTCTACAGCCCAGAGGGTAACACATGGGTCCCAGCCTGCCACATTCTTGATCCCAAGCTCATCCTCATCCTTATTTGCTCCCCTCAGGTTTTTCTTTATCTGAGTTTTCCTTCATATCTCTACTGAAAAGGAACCTTCTTTGGGAGAACCTTTTAGTTGAGCCTGGGCCAAGTCCACAGTTAGTTGCCTTACTGTTTCTTCCTTTGGCTTTACTCCTTGACTATCACCCCATAGGTAATCAGGCTGTGGCACAGCAGGAGCGCGCTCACCTTGCACCCTCAACGTCACAAGTTGGAGGCCAGCTGGCAGTGGAGTTTTTCACTGGCTCTTGCAATGAGCATGAGCCTGATTAAGCCGAGCATTAATAACCCTGTTACTCTCAGCTCGTATTTTACTCCATGTCTGGGTTCTTTCTCAGATTTTGAGTGGGGAGCTGGCCCATAAAGCTCCTCACCAATAACAGGAACATCAGTATTTAAGGTGGAACTTCAATGTTTAAGGTGGGACATCAGTATTTAAGGTGCACACATCAGTATTTCAGTTGGAATATCAGTACTTAAGCTGCTGGACCAGTTGTCCTCATAATGATAGAAAAACAGTTATGCAGCAGTGAGAACATGTGGCTGGTCCTCCCACAAGGATGTGCCTTTTCACCACAAACTTTTTTTTTTTTTTTTAGCACAAAGAGCTTTTTGGTTACTGAGGTTAAGGTCAGGGGTCATGCGTAGGTGTGTTGCACACATAGGATATTACACTAGTCCGTGGAATGTCCTCAAATACAGTAGTAACACGGAATGTGTTTGAGTCTGTGTGTTTTGTGAGTGTGTGTGTGTGCGCGCGCAAGAAAGCCTAACGGTTGATTCATCTCGTCTCCACCCACTGCTGTCTCAGTGCTCTTCCTGCTGGACGTCTCACTCTCACAAACACACACACATTTCCGAACCCACTGTACCAGTTTAGACAAACAAAGTCTCTCATTTTCTTTCATGCTCTTCCTTTTTTCTAAGAAAAGTTAACCACATCATACACACGCGCGCGCGCACACACACACACTTTCACATTCTTACACATACACACAAACATAATTTCATGCATTTGATGAACAGTGTAGAGTCTTTTTGCTGGTCAAGAATTAAGTCCTGGACTGAGTTTCCGTTTCCATGGTGAATCTCAAGTCAGCCCAGGATTAGACTTAAAGCTGACAGACCCCTCATGGATATTTATCTGTAAAATGTGCACCACATCAAACCTCATATGTCCAAAACTCTGACTTCACCAGAAAACACTCAACTTTCAGTGGAAGGGAACCAGACGTCACCTTGGAACGTTTCTATTGGTCCATTCAAAAAATGACACAATCAAACAAGTTTAGTTCATTTTACAGCTGACAGTAAGTCATACTGTGTCCTAAACCACATCCACAAGTCTGATCTACCTTAATGAAGAGCTGGATGTGGTCTCAGGGTAAGATAAGTTTTGGGTTTGTGTTTACAGTAAAAGAGTTTTGGTGCCTATTGACTTCTTGTGTTAGCGACATTACTGTTAGCCTCATAGCTCCAGTTCGGAACTAAACAGAAATTTGGACCCAAACAGGTCTTGACTGATGGGCTGGTCTGGGATCAGTACAGTGCTGTGAAGGTGCGAGGAGTTTTTTTGAAGGTGTGTGGAGGTGTGAAGGATTTAGAGTATTTCTGTGTGTTTGGGTTTTTGTGCTCCAGCTGTTTGTGGTGAGAACAGTTTTACTGTGAGAGATTTGAGTCATTATTTCATCTCACCGTCAGCTGCTTTCTGACAGTTGGTGGACTGTGTATGTGTGTGTATTTGTGTATGTGTGTGTGTATTTGTGTGTGTGTGTGTGTGAGATACTAAGTCAAATAAGGTTAGATGATGAAAGATCACGTGTCTCTGCAGGCGGGAAGCCTGTGATGAGGATGAGAAAATGAAAGAGAGTCAGAAAGACATGGCAAACCTGATTCTGAAAAAAAAACCTTAAAAAATATTGAAACATTTTGAAAAAGTATATAAAAATTTCAGAGTTTTGGTGTAATAGGTCTGTGTGGGTGACATACATTTGGAACAGAGCAAGGCGGAAGCTGACTGTGCGTTTTTTTCTCTCTCTGGGCAAGCGAAGGGGAGTGACGGAGGGAGGGTGAGAGAGAGAGAGAGAGAGAGAGAGAGAGAGAGAGAGAGAGTGTGGGAGGGAGGAGAGCGCTAATGAATTAGAAGATGTGTCTTTTCAGAAATAAAGAAAATTATAATAAGAGTAGTGAATAAGAGACGGGCAAGAGAGCGCGGTGAGTCCATGAGTGTGTGTGTTTGGTTGTGTTTGTTGGTGCGGAAGAGAGCGAGTCAGAGTGAAAGTGCAGCTGTGTGTGAGATGAATGGAGGCGCATCACTGCTGGACTGTTGGAGCCACAGGTTTGTTTTTCTTCCTGTTTTGTTTTTTTTTAATCTTTGTCGTTTTTATTCTGAGCATTGTATTCCGATCTCGTTAGCTAATTAAAAATGACTTAAAATGTCCTACGGGAGCCCCATCTCCCTTCAGCAGATTGCCTCCTGGCTCCTGCCTCTCCGAATTCGATTTTCCTCCCAAAAACAGAATTCCGGGTCGTTTCCGGCGCCGCCACCATTCCGAAACAGCGCCCGGATTCTATTGGTTGTCCGTTTTGTGACGTTTTTGGCCGTTATTTGTTGCGTTTTTGTATAAATTCTCTCGCCCGCCTTTTTCGCCCCAAAACTGCTTGAAAGTGAGACACTGGACGCGTTTTCGGGTCAGAGATGGATGCGGAGCTGCCCTCGACCTCCACCGGCGGGTTTGACCTTTGGGACGGGTTTAACAGTTGGGATGGGATTCTGGAATTAGAAGGTCCAGGCTCTGGGTTCAGGTGAGCAACTCCATTTCAAGGCTGTTTGCAGCTTCTGCTCACTTTAACATGCAGTTTAACTGAGCCCAGGATTAAATGTAGTTCATTTTAGGGGGAACAAATTGTCCGAATTTGGTGAATTTGAGGAGTTGCAGAGGCTCGAGCTGGACTGAGAACAGGCCCATAAACCAGCTCTGAAACTCTGATCATCACTAAAACTAATTTACCTTTTTTATGGTCTGGCTTCGTTCTGGTCTTGGTCTCGGTCCGGTCTGGTCCGATCCGGTCTCTGCCTTGTCTTGGTTCCTGGAAGGAGGAGAAGTTTGTCTAGGCTGAGATTAACAGGTCAGCCATTTTATAAAGCTGCAGCAGAGAGAGGAGACACACTTTCATTCTGTTGTTAAACTTAACTAACATTCGCATTTTAGATTTTTTCTAATATTGTTTTAATATTTGTGTTTTTGCGGTTTTACCACTGTAGCAGGGACATTTTTTTTATCTAAAAAGAGGAGCTGGTTTATCAGAGCAGAACTTTAGCAGGGAAATGCATGAAATGGAGTTTCTGCTTTTTCTGCACATGTCAAAATCTGCCTGATTTGAGCAATATTTCGGATTTTAATGCTGGACTATGGTGACATTTATGTTGCTGATCTGTGATATATTGTGATATCAGTGATGTTGGGGTATTTGTGTTCTGGGTGCTCACACTTTTGAAGTAAGATTTTGGGATTGTCAGAGGAGCCAAATTTAACATGCAGATTAATTTTATTTTTAAAAAGTAATTTTAAATTCTTGAACATATGTTATGTTTTTGTCAATATTGTCCGATTTGATCCATTTCTGCCTGGTCTGAAAACTGAACTCGTAATAGAGCAAAAGACCTGATCACACTCATATGCATCTCTATGTATCTATATAAGTATTTCAGTGTTCGGAATTTTCTGTCAAAAATATATTTTTTTCATTTTGGATAAAAAAAAAAATTATAATTGATTGATTTAATTTTTTATTTTTGTTTGGTTCTGTTTTGTGGTTCTGATGAAAGAAAGGTCAGATTTTTTTTTCATTTTATAATCCGCCTGATTTGAGCAATATTTTGGATTTTAATGCCTGACGATTGGATTGTAAAGGTTGAACTGTGATGTGTGAGTGTGTGAAAGTGTGGTGAAAAACAGCAGAACGGCGGGAAAAGTGTTTAGGTGTGGTTAATTAACTGAAAGTCTGATTTGGACGTCCTTTTTTTTTTTTTTTTACATGTTTAGATTAGATTTTCTGTATGTAATCAGTAAATGGTGCCCGATTACAGGACAGTTTGTGGTGGGGGGGTTTATTCTGTAAAATAATCTGCAGCATGAAAATGTTTTCTGCTCAGAATGGACTGATGTGGGATCAGCAGGCTGATATCGATAAACCTTTATTAAAGGCACAACATGGGACTGCATCCACCACATCAGAAATAATGTAATGTAATTATTTGATTAATGATAAAAATAATACATTTAAGGAACAATGTTATAAACTGAAGTTTCACGTAAGAGTTCTGCTCCTCCATGTAAACAATGTAAATATTGCTGCAGTGTTTAGAAAATCTCAGATTTTATATTTTTAAAATTTAAAATTTTACTTACCTTTAGACTTATCTACTTGTACTCATTTTAAATTTCCAGATCTTTTAATTTAAAATTTTCTTATTGTTTATAATGTTTGCACA
>JBBJLR010027098.1:0-12809 GCA_037577145.1 Brachypetersius gabonensis
CACACACACACACACACACACACACACACACACACACACACACACACACACACACACACACACACTCCATTCATCCTGTAATTAATGTTACATAAGTTCTGAGGACTTGGATTGACTTGTATGATGTTGTGAGTGTGGAGAAATTCAGCAATGCCAGTTTGATCCAAAAGCTGCATTTATACTAAAAGGAGGATTCAAAGTGAGCTCATAAAACCACATCAATTTCAAATACAGATAAAAATCTTGGAATTTGAAAGACTAGTGCAATGCATATAATTTTCAATCATGAATTCATTAGCTCTGTTGTGCAACTTCTTCAGAATAACCACCCCACCCCCTACTGAAATAGATCATCAATAGAGAAAAGATTCATCATTAAAAACAGTATATATCTATGCATCTTTGACATGTGTTGGTCTGCTGGATTTACAAAGAGAGACTTCAGTTTTTCTAATGGTTTAATGAAATAGTACCAAGCCTTATTGTCCAATGTTTTGTTTCTATAGTTTGAAAAAAGGCTTCCAGAAAGAGTTTACCAATCAGAAGAAGTTGAGAGCAGAGATGTTAAAGGAAAAGACTGGTGAAACAAATGGGAAAGTTCAAGATGACATCTGCTTGCATGGAAAAAAGAGCCAATTGCCTTGTGGCTAAAGCAACAATTTGTTAAAGAGGCATGCACTTGCACTGTAGTCAGAAAACCTTAAAAAAAAAAAACACACACTGTTTTTGGGCATTATTTGAGCCAAACACAACACACAACATAATTTTTACTTTTTTGTCATTTCAGTGATATCAAATATGTTTTTGGACATTTAGCATTTAGTTTAGTCTCAGATTTACAGGCCTGACTCCATTCATAGAGCAAGAGAAAAGAGCCTGAGACCATATTCACAGTTTTCCTATGTATTTTTATTCACTCTTCAAGGACATTTATATTTTTAATCTTCGTAATTACTCTTTTAACATTTCTACAAGAAATCGTAAGTCTTACTGGAATTTGAATCAGAATCAGAATGAGAAAACCTTGAAGGAACGAAAGAAGGAAAGAAGGAAATTGTTTATGCTACAGCTGGACAGACACACAGAGACACAAAGTCAGGAACAATATAAAATATCAAGTACTCTCCACAAAGTACTCTGAAAATACTAAATACACTAGGCTACGTACACAAACTGCCATGGTCAAAAGACAGGTGGACATTTAGTGAAGTCATTTATGTGTTAACACAAAAAGTGTTTTGGAGTTGTTCTCTAAGCTGAGTATGTTATTACACATAGTACAGGCATAAATATTGATACTGCAGATAAGACTATTGCCCCTAATAAACTGTTGTACATAATAGCAGCAGGTTATTGCACAGATTTATGTGTGGGTGTGTGACTTGGGGAGATTATATATAGGGTAGTGGGGAGGCAAGAATTTTCTGTGGCATTCAGGCAATCAGCACTATATACTGGTCAGTCTAAGGCTAAAAGTACTTTTCTGTTCATCCATAGCACTGTGGAGTGGGTGATCAGCATTGTCCATGATGGGCTAAAATCTAGACATTGTTCTCCTGTCAGACACAGTTTCCAAGTTGTTGAGAGCCTCGCCCACAACTGAGCGTGCATTTTTTGATCGGAGAGTGGTCTCTTAATGCTACCACCCCAGTATACCACAGCATAGAAAATGGGGCTGGCCACCACATACTCATAGAACATCCACAACATGGTGCTGCAGAATCTAAAGGAGGGAGTACAGCTTACTTTGACCCCTCTTGTAGGTGTCCAGATTGTTTGACAAGTCTAGCTTATTCTCCATATGCACACCAAGTACTTGTACTCCTGATCAATATCCACAACCACGCCCACTAAAGGACAGGGGAGTGACAGGAGACTGTGATCTTCTCAGGTCCACCGCCCATTATTTAGTTTTGTTGATGTTGAGCTGCAGCTGAAGTGGAACGGTGACAGAAGGGCTTCTTCAGAACAGCAACAGACACGTTTTCCATAGCACAGATACTTCAGCTTGAAAGACAGCTGCGGCTAATGTTTTAGCTATAGTGCATACATTTTCACAGATAAGCCTTACCAAAAGCATGATAGGCTCATGGTGTTCAGCACAGCAACTCCATCAAAATATCAGTGTATTACATGTATGTTGGTGAGTGTGTGTTTGTGCATGACCACAGAACTGGACATATTATACGTTTCTTTTACCCTCTGAACTAACATTGTTGAGCACTGATCAGCCTGACAGACAGATCATCACTACATCAGTGCACTTTGCCAAGAAACTAATTAGAGGCATGTCTCGCTGTATGGACCACAACACTTTCCAGACATAGCAGACAGAGGTGTGTCTGGTGAAAGCTGCTCTTTTTTCACTGCACCTGTGTCTCACGTTTGGAACACCTGCAGCTTCCTCACTCCAGGAGAGAATGCAGAGAAATAAAAATACTCTAATTTTTATTTTTATTTCATTTTCATTGGAAGGTTTTGACCCTAAAGATATGTGGGGCTGCAACTATGGAATATTTTTGGAATCGAGTATTCTGTTGATTTTTTCATCGATTAATCGATTAATCGGATAAATCATACTTTTGTGTTTTTAAACAACTATATCAATAGTGGGTTATGCAACATGAAAGGCCTCTTAAAATGAGGAAAAAAAGGTTTTTATTCAAACTCAACACTTTTATTACATCAAAACTTAAAACCTTTGGCTTATTGGCTCCAAAACTAAGCCCATTTAATCAACCTTTCTGGGAAACATTTATGATGTACTTTGTATCCTTATTAAAAGTAAAGAAAACAAAAACAGAAACAAGAAAGAAATATAGATGAACTTACAACAAAGAATAACTTTATTAACATTGTCTTTTAGTCTGTAACAGGAAAAACGTAAAGTACATAAATTTGCCTGTAATAAAAAAATATTAAACCTTATTTAAACGAAAGTTTTTTTGACCATTTGATACTGAAAAATAAAATTAAATATAATCAGTAAATAATAATACATTCAAATTAAAAAAATTTACAGCTGACCTGCCGAATCCATGGAGAGCGGCTTAAACTAACTGCGATAATGGTACAGAATAGTTTTACAGAATAGTATTATAACGGAGTTGGACTGTAGGGGGTGCGTGCTCCCATAATACACTGTTCTCACCTGGGGGTTTTGTTGCTGTTTACTGTTTGTTGTGTTGTTTGTGGGGGGGGGGTTAATTTAGTTACTGTTAGTGTGTTAGTTCTTGTATATGGTGAATGTGTTCTTGGGGGGGATTTGTGTTTGTTTTACTGATATGTGTACAGGCTACCGTGGATGAGGTGCCAAGTAGTCCTGTGTACTTAGGTAGGATTTCGCAACATTGGGGAAGTAGGCAGATGCCTCGAGTTCCCTCGCTGTTGTCTAGCACTGCATTATATCTGTTCAATAAAACTCTGAGATTTCTTTCCGTTTGAGCACATTTCTCGTGTAGACTCCTTCTCCTACACTGGCAAAGAGCAGAAATCGCCATAGTATGAAAACGTGGATGAGTCATTCGTAGCGAGTCATACAACCAGAAGCTAAACACACAATGTCTGAACTGACTGTTTGTGTTTGGACCTGGTTCACCTCCAAGCCTAACACATACACGGCCGGTTAGTCTGCACCCCACATCCTCGAAATCATATAAGAGGACAGGAAAGTATTATAATTGGACAAAAACTGGAGGAAAGGTGCTAATTTCACTTTAACCCTCTTTTCAATCCGGTTGAACTTCTTCCACAGTCGCTCCGAGCAGGAGGTTTCTCCTCGAATTTCCCGATCCACCTTAAAAAGCCCCGCTGCCACAGTGAATCTCCCCCTAAGTCCCAGTAACAATAACGGCCGGGTTTAAGGTTGACCGGAGAATTCCACCGAGATGTGAGGGAACAACAAAGAAAAGCTGGCTCTAAAAAAGTAACAGAGGTTGCGATAGAGAGAAAAACACAATTTTAAAATGTTCAGCAGTTTTTCTGATTGTGGCCAGGAGGGAACCCTTCCGAAGTCGTCAGCCATGGACTTGAAGAAGACTTTGTGGTGAGGTTTGATAAGGGCAACTCGGACAGGGTGACCCTCTCCGCCTGCACTGCCAGCTTGTCCAAGTACGGAGTCTCCTGTCCGTCCATGTGGTTGATAACTTTGGTTCCCCCCATGGCCTACAGCTCGGGGATGCCGGCCCGGAGTTCATCCAGACCCAGACTGCTCCTTTCCTCCCTCCCAGGCAGCCGCACCACTTTCTCCTATTCCTCCCCCTCTCCTCTTAAACGAAGCCATTTTTTGTAATTGAATCATTCGAGTTACTTGAATAATCATTTCAGCCCTAAAGATATGTTTATATTTTGCTTTACATGACAAGGAGAAAAAGAAGTTAAAAATAGATGAATATTTCTTTTAAATATTTATATTTGATACAGTAATAGTACTCATATATAAAATGCAATTGTATATCCAGAAATATATACCAGTTAAATGATTTACTAGTAAATATTATTTAATACAAATACCTTTAATCATTTTAAAATATTCTGTGTATTACAAAGAAATAACAAATTAAAAATGAATATGTGACAATAGAAAATGGAAATAAATGTAAAAATGGAACAAAAAACATAAAAAATGCTAATAATAATGTAGGAACACATTAAGATTGGAATAAAAGTTGTATTTTATCCAATGTTGTAAGGGAATGTTTTAGCTCAATTTAAGTTCTCTGCCAGAATCAGAGAAGGCTGATTCACCTGTATTTTCCATTAACTTGCACCCAGATTTGTCAAAATGAGTAAAGGAGATCTACTTATGCACGGATTCTTGAAGGAGGATTGGAGTCTCGGGTGCCAGTCTTGGGCCGAAAGGATGGAGTGGAGGCTCAGGCTTTGGTCTGGATGTTGCGGTCAGAGAAGATGGAGGGGGTACTTGGGCCTTGGTTCTGGAGGCTCGAGGTCTTGAGAAGATGGAGAGGATTTCTGGAAGGTCTTGAAGATTCAGGGAAGGTCAGTCGCAGAGTGGAGTCGCCAGGAGACTGAAGGGGTGTCGTCTCTTTTCGGGGGCGCTCATCGAATGATTCGAGGGTCCGAGTTTTTATGCTCGACAAGAGAGGCCAGGTACTTCTGGTGGCTGGGCAATGAGGTGGCTTCTCTTCCCCCTCCCTCCTCAGGTGTCTGGTGGTTGAAGGGAGGAGTCCTCATGTCCTCTGTTTGAGCATTATCTTTTATTGTTAGACATAAAAGTTTATAACTCCAAAACTGTGCATGATGGAGTATTAAACTTTGTAGATTTTATTGCGTAGGACCAAGAGGAGTGTCCAGATATTGAACATGACCTGTGACGCTTCACATGTTACGCTTTCCTCCTAAACTCCTGAGTTTCTATTGCAACCATACTTATGAAAAACTAAAAATCAAACCTTTCAATGCATGCGTATATTGTGGTTATGATACATTCAGGTGATACAACAGTTCCCCACATTTACATGTTCAGAACTTCGCTCTCTTAGTTACACCATGACCTTGTCTGTGTCTTCTTGTTCTGACATCAAGCCTGGGGAGATTACTTTATAGTCTGGGGCTTGTATATTCATTGGTCGCTGCAAAAAGGGAAAACCTGATTTCCACAGATTAATTTGTACACAGTATACTGAGAACGGAATAGCAGATTTGAAATGAGCAGAATTTTACATCATCTTAAAACAGTCATTTCTCCACTTTAAGAATAGGGTCCCCTTTTTGAGAGAGAAGAAGGGGGCCAGGGTGAATGAGTGGTCAGCTCCGGGGGGGCCGTCTAGCCCTCTTGGAGGCCAGGAGTCTGGTCCCCTAGAGGCTTATCAGTTTCTGTGAACAATCACGGCTTTTGGTCCTTCCCCGCGGAGCGACGAACACAAGGGTCACTGTGTAATCTCTTATCAGGAGGTTTATTGCCACGACCCCTCCTTTCTTCCCCTTTTTTTTTTGCAATGTCCAACACTTCTTAAAGAGAACAGGCCTCTTGTCTTCCCAGGACGGGTCTTGGTTCCCCATGTGATAGCCAGATGCGCGGATGTGTATCCGGCTATTTGGCTGATCCTACAATAATAATAATAATAATAATAATAATAATAATAATAATAATAATAATAATAATAATAACTGAAAGCAGCAATGAAAGGACATGTTCATTGTCAGCACTGACATTTTGTCACCAGCTATCCTGTTCTCTCTAAAAGTTAATGCTAATGCTGAAGTTAATGCTGGTTATATAGTAAACCATGAAGTAGACCTTTGCCAATTTAGCTATTTTTTAAAAAATCAACAAATGAATCTATTCAATTCATCAGAACTAGAACTGAGGGCAAATAAGGATCACAACTCTTTGACAAGAAGTTCAAAACTTATATGCAAAAATAAAGTATAAAGTGGCCACAGCACACAGCATGAACAGTTTATGCATAAATCAGAGAAAAGTGATGTCACCAAAAGCCACAAGTAGCAGTGCATGAACGTTTAACAATAAACAGACTGACCATTTTGTGCAAGTGTCACTCTTTTATCTTGACCAGAATGAGTTATACTGGTTTTAAGTGTACAGGCCCAACTGTAGGACTCTTTCTTGGCATGAAACCGTACTGCTGCTCACAAATGCTCACTTCTGACCTAAGCCTAGCTTCCACCACTCTTTCCCAAAACTTCGTTATGTGACTCAACAGTTTTATTCCTCTGTAGTTGCCACAATCTTGTGCGTCTCTCTTGTTCTTAAAAATCGGCACCAGAACACTTTTCCTCCATTCCTTAGGCATCTTCTCACTGGTCAAGACCTTGTTAAACAATCTAATCAAAAACTCCACTGCCACTTCTCCTAGACACGTCCATACATCCACAGGTATGTCATCAGGGCCATCTGCATTTCCCCTCTTCATCCTCTTCATCACATGGCCCGTAGTCTAAATAATCAGCCAGCGATAGTTAGGGCAGCAGAGGGGTTATCCTAAAGTTAGGAGAGTTTATTTAAGATTTTTTGAGGTTAGAATGCTTCGGTAATACTAATGGATGTAGGTTGTTCTGTAATGGCTTTTTTCCTAAATAAGATCCTAAACTGCTGTTACCGTGTTTACCACACAGTTAGGATAGGATTTTCAAGTTAGGAAGTTTCTGTAATATGGCCCCAAAACCTGGCTGAGCCAGAGAGTCAGTGCGTGGTCACAACTAACAACCCAGTTTCTAATTTGAAGCTGTTTTTGAGAGTTGGAGGGAATGTGTGAAACTACAGAAAAGTATGGTCTGTGTTCTCCTTTGTGTTTAACGGATAGAAGGACTATCCATCCCATGTTTGTGTAGTGGTGTGTATACACCTGTGCTGGGCAGGGCTGAAACTCACTAACCATACTTTGGATTATTTGGCTCCAGTACCGACAGCAGAACCGTTAATGTCAAAGCTTATTGATATTTCGGTCTTTTATAATTAGGCCCCGGGACCGATTAAGTACTGGGTTTTGGTACCCATCCCTAATTACAAGTATTACAAGTACTTGAGTAATGAAAGTACAAGTGCAAATAAATGTTAATAATAACAGAATGTGGTCTAAATTTTAATAACTGTCATGTCGTCTGAAGGGGAAAGACACGGCCGCACGCCACTGAGTTCCAGAGAGACAGTTTTATTTCTAACACAAGCCTTTAAAGTCCAACACAAACACACAGGAACCCCTGTGTCATCCCTTCCAAGGAGTCTTCCCTCTCCTTGATACTTTTTTCTTTCTTTAACTTAACCAGTCCACTTCTGTGTCTCGCGAGGATACGGAACCCCTTTTCCGTCCTCTGTATGATTCCAAGAGCTCGCTTTCCAAGCACCGGACTTGCTCCTCATGACCGTCACTCCTGCTTAGCACACAGAAAGGAGAGAGAGAGAGAGGGAGAGAGCGCAAGATGGAACTGGAGTCTGGAGTTGTCTGGAAACGTGCCACTCGTCCTTAAACAGCTGCTTTTCTCTGCCGCTCAGTGCGAAACAGACTGCACTCTTCCTCGTCGCTTCTCCTAGACTGGAAGAGATATCCACACACACTCGCCTTGCACCCGACTCACCATCACAGCTCGAACCTACAGGGCAATACTGTTTCTGAGTCCACTGACTCTTCACACAAGATACTGTTAATGAGTCCACTGACTCTACTATAGTTTCACCTTCCCTTCAGCTCACATACTCAGACTCACAATGGATGTTGAATGTCGGTGACCACACGCCATGGTTCTGGTTCAGCCAAGATTTAAACTTCCACTCAGCCAATTATGCGTCTCACTCACTCAGCTCCTGATGAGCTCAGCTGTTTCCAATCACCCACTCACACACACAGCACTCAAACCATACACACCTGCCACCAGTCGCACACACATTCACTCAACTCCTGTCCAGAGCCCTCACAACAACACAACTTTAATATAATGTTTTAAAAAGCAAAGCACGAGTAGGCTAATGCTGTAATAAAACAATCTGTCAGAATTTTTAAATAAATAAAAAATTTAAACTGTGAAGTTTATCTGGCACCTTGAGACATAAACAATGTCTTCAAACCCTTAAGAATTTACAGACCAGCTTTATTCAACTCTCCCTTCCTCCCTTTCCTCCTTTGCTGGCACCCTTGCACATAACAACCCAGTCATTACTTGAAACTGAAAAAAATCTGTTTATTCTTAAAAGTGTCACAGTCATGCCTGTGTGCTGGTGAACACTGCGACAGTTCCCGCCTGTGACCACCTAGGGGCACATCAAGCCCATTGACTGATTATACTATGTCAACTCCTCTGGCCTGTTTGTAATCACCTTGTCTATCACTCCTCTCACCTGTTTCTCTTTCCTCATTACTCTCGGTTTCCCCATGGGCCCAATGTTCAGTCCTTCACAGTATTTATAGTTGTCTTCTCCCTTTGGTCATCACGCCAGCATACACTCACACTAACTTCCTTAATTTCCCTGTCCTGTTGTTCTGTCTAGTCATGATCACTGTGCCCTCTTTCTGTTTAGTCCTTCTACCTGGTGTAAATAAATCCCTTTTCTGTTTAAGTATGGCAGTCTGCACTGGTGCTTACATTCCCTACTCACCTTCGACATGACCGGATCATGACAGAATGCTGGCGTTCTTAGAGACACTTAGAAGCACCGCAGACTTTTTCCATAATGCCACTTGACTCACTTTATGAAACTCTTTGCAGCTAGACTACGGCTGCATGGACGAGGACTACGGCGGGGATGAGTGAGGTAAGGACATGGGGGTTTGAACGGGAAATGTCAACTGGCGAGGGTACCGGATAATGCGTTCCATGGACCTCCTGGAATTCCCGCGTACCTGAGTGATGACGACGAGTAATTCACATATGGATAGGCAACCAGAGGATCCTCCGGTAAAGATGGCTCTGAAGAACATTTTCCCTGACATAACAGTTCCTCAAACGAAATAGAGGAACCGTAGGAAGAAGAAGAGAGGCGATAAACTGAACAAGACAAGCCCCCCTTCACCAGCCAATCCTGTTAGTTTTTCCACTGCTCCAGCCAGTGAAATCAGCTTTTCTCCTGCTCCAGTCAATCAAGCCAACTTCTCCACTCTTTCAGCCAGTCACACAGTCTTTTCATTTTCTCCATCTAGCCTAGCCGACTATGCTGATGGCGATTCCCAAGGCAGTAGTCCTGCTTGGCCCTGCTCCTCCAGTACATCATTCTACTCCCCTTCGGCCAGTCTTTTTGACCTCTGACAGGGTGATCGCTCTGTGTGCGAATACACGAAGGAGTTCCAGATCCTGATGGACCAGGATTTGTGGAGTGGCGAGATACTTCGGATCGTGTATCACGGGTAAGAACGAGCTCTCCCACCATATGCTTCCCGTGACACTGGAGAGGATGATTCAGCTCAGTCTACACATAGAGCTCAGGCTCAACAGCTCAGTCTCCTCCATGAGTCAACACTCAACCCTGTGGTCTGCAACAGATCAGCCCGCCTCAGGTCAGTTTGACTTTGTCTCCACTCACTTCTACTACCGCGCCAGTCAGCCCAGATGACTTTGCCGCCACCGTGCCAGTCAGCACAGATGACTTCGCAGCCATCCCGCCAGTCAGCCCACATGACTTTGCCGCTGCACCAGTCAGTCCAGACGACTTCACGCCGCGCCAGTCAGCCCAGATGACTTTGCTACTGCGCCAGTTAGCCCAGATGACTTTGCAGCCATGCCAGTCAGCCCAGATGATTTTGCTGCTGCGCCTGTCAGCCCAGATGATTTCGCCACCACCACGCCTGTCAGCCCAGATGACTTTGCTCCCGTGCCAGTCAGCCCAGACTACTTTGCTGCCGTACCAGTCAGGGCAGACGACTTCGCCGCCGCGCCAATCAGCCCAGACGACTTGGCTGTCGCACTAGTCAGCCCAGATGACTTAGTTGCCACACCAGTCAACCCAGATGACTTCACCTCATATCAACTCCCGTCGCCGGTCTCCGTGCCAGGCGACTCAGCGAACTATTGACTTGACTGACCTGACTCATGATTCGTCACCAGCATCCGTGCTGGGTGATGTGAGGATGACCCTTCACCGGTTTCCGAAACGACCGATCATACTACTGATTCCAGGGCCGGACTCTGAACCGGCTGTCCAGACTTCAGGACCGGACTCCGAACCGGCCGTCCAGACTCCAGGGCCGGACTCAGAACCGGCCGTCCAGACTCCAGGGCCGGACTCAGGACCGTGTTACCACTGCGGTGGGTGGAACACTCGCCTCGCCTCCACTGAAGCAAGGTCTGCCGGCTTTCTGTCACGATCCAGTCCTGTCGGAGGTGAGTAGGGAATGTAAGCACCAGTGCACACTGCCATACTTAAATAGAGAAGGGATTTATTTACACCAGGTAAAAGGACTAAACAGAGAGAGGGCACGCTAATCACGACTAGACAGAACAACAAGACAGGGAAACTAAGGAAGGTAGTGTGAGTGTATGCTGGCATGATGACCAAAGGGAGAAGACAACTATAAATACTGTGAAGGACTGAACATTGAGCCAATGGGGAAACCGAGAGTAATGAGCAAAGGGAAACAGGTGAGAGGAGTGATAGACAAGGTGATTACAAACAGGCTATAGGAGTCGACATAGGATAATCAGTCTATGGGCTTCATGCACCGCCAGGTGGTCGCAGGCGGGAACTGTCCCAGTGTTCACCAGCACACAGGCATGACTGTGACAAAAAGAAGTTGGCTTTCATAATTGCAAGAATTCAGCCTTGCTCTTCTTGGGCTTCAGACAAGTCCTGCTACGCTAAATAGCCTTTCACAGGCTGCCGATGCTGGTAGAGGTTTGTTCAGCTTGACAGACAGGCTGCACACAGCTAGAAAGGTCTTTAGCAAGTCCATGTGATCTGAACATGACAAGTATGCATCCAATTGTTTGGATCTGTCTTGGACATTAGATGACTGCAGGGAAGAAAAGAAGTCATCTTCATCAGATGAACCTGACCTGTTGAAATCGCCTGACTGCTGGGAAGGTTCTTCAATATGCTGCTTGATGTAGTCCACACAATATTATCTTTAATCTTTATGAATTTCATTTTATGCATACATTCATTGTTCATTTTATCCATACATAACTGATATGGGAATCTGCAAATATCACAAAGTATCAAAACATCAATACATACATTTTTCACTATACACATGCTGTCTTACCCATTTTGATTGTGGCATCATCCTTTGTCCATGATGTTTGGAATTTTAGAAGAAGAATCAAAGCTGCATCAGCTCAGCATCCTCCAACATGTGCCCAAAGCGGTTCCTAATTCCAGTCTGTAGTACATCAACAAGAGACTTGCAGTACAGTTCAGCTGCAACTTGACTCTGTGAAGTTTGATGGTCAGGAGGTTGATTGTTGGAAGTTGCCATTTGTGTGTTAGTTTCCGCAAGCAAAAATGTTGGTTGCCTGGGTGACAGAGTTCATTACAGCAGCATAGTCAGTAAGGAATGCAAGTTCAGCTGGGTTGAACCTGTAATGGAAAACAAAAACAGCACCACAATTTTAAGCCTACCTTAAAAAAAAACAAATCCAAGTAATCCATGTTTCAATACAATATGAAAAAGCCGACCATGTGTGGGAAAAATAGAAGATCTAGAAACACTGAACATCTGTTTATTTTAATTAACTAATAAAACTTTAATTACTCACATTGGAACCTTTAGATCAGTGCACATTATTCTTACTGACCCCTCACCCTTGTCTTTAATGGTCCTTAGTAGTCTTTCCACTGCCAGGAACAAGGAATTCAACCTTGTCTTATTTGGTGGAAGAAGCTGGAGGGAACAGACATCCTCAACAGTTTCGACTGCAAGTGTGGACTTTCCACATTTGTTCCACAGACAATTACACTTGCCAAATGTGGTACAATTTCCTGTATGCCTCATTGGATGTTGCATTTATGGCATCTTCTCTAGCAACTAGATTTAGTAGATGGCAAGCACAGCGCTGATGTTTTGGCAGCTGGAATTCAAAAACATTATCTTCATTTAGAAGCACAGAAGCATCAATGAACTAGGGCTGAAACGATTATTCGAGTAACTCGAATGATTCGATTTCAAAAACTGCAAAGAATTTTCCTCGAGGCTTCGTTAAATTCGTCGCCAAAGTCCACCTGCCGGGTGCGTGTGTGACCCAGGGGACATGCTATTTTTGCCGCAGGGAGTAGGGTTTTTTTGTACCGAAGAAGAGCACACAGCTCAGAGCAGGAGGTATGAAGTAAATCCCTGCGCGAGACTATTTTTTAATTTCCGCTCCAGCGGAATTTCTGATGATTCCCACACACTCCCGCCCGC
>JBBJLR010027109.1:0-12808 GCA_037577145.1 Brachypetersius gabonensis
AAGGGATTACTTTTAAATGACAGTAATAAGTAATCTGTAATGTATTACAGTTTGGAAGTAACTTGCACAACACTGGCGCTCAGTGATATCTCGTATGAAATGTTTGTATTATTATTTAAAAATAATATAATAATTACTATATATTTAGGGTGGCTTGGGATCATTTTGGAAAGGGGGGGAGGGCTTCAGACCCCCCAAAATAGACCTAACAACGCCTATGGGTAATATAATACAGTGAAATACTGCTGAAGCAAAACAGCACCTGTTTTACAAGTATAGGATGTTCATGTCCTCCTTCTGTCTGTTTACTGAACCTCATCCAACCATCAGCAACAGACCAGTACGAGACAAGAACCGGTAATCAGCATTCCCACCCTCAGGCACAGCAACACCAGACATAAATTCAGATTTGCATGCTTCAAATCACATGTCAGACAGCGAGGAGCTACATAAAAGACCTCAAGCAGTCAGCCCTGAGGCCGAGAGTGAGGATGAGGAAGGACGCCTGGGCCAGCTATAGGTCTTCCTTGCCTAGTAATACATTCTTAACTTTATGATGCACATTGTTGGGAGTGGACTTCCCACATACTATATATACTTATTCTGAATCATTTTGTAATGTTAAATACTTCATTTTAAACCATTACACTGAATATCATCAAATATTATGTAAGCAATATTTTAACGTTTCACACAATATATTTTAGTTTAGTTAAGAAAATAATTAAAAGAAACTGCAAGTTATTAATATAGTATGAAAATAAGCCGAATATCGAATTGTATTGTGAGGCAGTCATAGCCCTTTGAATGTTATAAAAGTGTTCACTTTGTAAACTTCATGTTTCTTTAATTCCAACAAACCAAGTGACCTTAAGCGGTCGTTCAGCCTCTCACTGAAATGTTTTTAAAACATTTAATTCAGCCTTTGATAGTAGACTTAACGCAGATCCTTCCAATTTGACAGGCTTGATCAATAAATTGCAGCCTAAATTGGCTAATCATATTACCCATATTCCTGACAAATGTTTAGTCGTTCCCTATGTCAAATATAAATCCTGCATTAGACTCCTGCATGCCTGCCATGTCTGTCACAGATCTTGGGTGTTTAAACTTCAGAGCAATTTGTTGTAGTTTATTATTGGAGTTTACACTAATTCATTTACTAAAGAATTCTCACATATAAGCAACAACTATCCAGTCACATTCTCAAGTTCTCTTTATCTCTAACAACCTGACCTAGCAGCATGAACGTATACAGTATGTTTAACCACATCTCAAGCATTCCCATGAATGTGTGAGGAGTTGGGCTCATCTCTTATTCACAGGGTTACAGAGGAGCAGGTGTAGGTCACTTTCATGAGTTCTGTAGTGTTTAATGAATGCCAGTGCTGAAAATTAGATTAACATACTGTGAATAAGGGCTTTGACTGAATAGACGCCCAGAGACCAGACACGTCATCTTTGGATTTCCCTTTATTTTCTCCTTCTCTTCAGACCTTACTGGCATGTGCTTCTTTATTCTGATAGATTTTACCAGCTTTAGGTGATTCATTTGACATTTGGGGCCAGGACTGTAAGACCCTGAGAAAATGCCTCAACATATTAACCAATCAGAGTGTAGAATCATTAAAAGAGTATTACAAGATTGATGCCAAGAAAATGCACTATTAAGTCATGTTATGTGCACTCCATCAGAGCAAAGAAAATATCTAACCAATTATACCACAGTTCAGAAAAACTATACGAATACTTTTGTTCCCTTCGAATGATGAATTTCTACAAAAAAACTGCTTTTATTCCAAAAATTATGAAACACACATGGTACTCTGCAGTCACTTAGAGCTTTCCTCTTAAACTAGTCAAATAAAAACTAATTTAAATGATGCATTCTTTGCACGCTGCCAGTATAGTCTCCTACATGGACTGGAATCAATAAAGTCGAAATGGAAAACAACGCTAATGCAATTAGTAATGAGGTTACAAACAATACAGTATGCTTATATCGTGATTCTAAACATATCACAGCATTATAATTATAGCAATTATGCAACAGATATCTTACTTTATTATATGGAATACAGACAACCCATGGCCAACAATTTGCCTAAGCATTAAGAGGCTACAGTCATACACAGTGACATCTGTGAGCTGTTTAAGCATTTTCAGCAAATACCAAAATAAATAACAACATCAGATCATTATATTGGATGCATCCAATGCCACAGCTGCTGATGGGCTTGTATTCCACTAGTTCATAAACAACATTACTGTCGTACGGATGAAAGCACAGGATTTGAAGGGAGTATTTCTTGTACTTCAGGCCTTCTTATTGCATAGTGGTGATGAAAGGATGTCTTTGAGTCAATTTACAAACAATTTACAAACAATTTAAATGTTTTATAGGAACACAACGTTAAAATACACCATTCAAAGACTAGCAATATGTTTGGCAATATTATTTGCTTCAGTAGAAGATGGACTCACCTAGTGGATGGTCTCTAATGAAACAAACATGGCAAAGGACAAATTATAAGGTTGACAGCATTAGTCTCTTTAATAGTAGGTCAGATGCAGGGTTTCAGAGTTCTATTGGCTTCTTTTTTTGGTCCTAAAACACAGTTGCTTTTCATCTAACACTCAGTGCTAACATTATTAGTTAAGGCAGTAATGTGAATTAGTTCCACATGCCCAGGCCACCAAAGTTAACATTTCAGGTAGCGTGCATTCGATAATTTCCTTTCGGCATTCTTCATGGTATTTTCGCCACATCTGGGTCTACATCTTGGACAGTGTTTTGGATCAGTCATGCAGTTCAGTGACCTTCTGTGACTGATGAGCTTTGTTTCTTTCTATTGTGAAGCTTATGAGTGCTTCTCAACCCTGAGACCTCAGAGTGTATTAGTTAAATTTGAGTTGCTAGGTTATGGGGATGCTGGCGAGACTGATGCCGTTCCGTCTGGCATGTTTTTATTTGGTATTTTTAAATATTTAGTAATATAATATAGATTTTCATAAAATTAACACAGTATTATATAGTCTATTTATTTTTTTTTTCCACTACTTTTTTGTTGTGGCAAACACCATCTATTCTGGTGGCTCCCCTCTGGATTTTACAGGTGACAAACTTCCCATAACTGACCATTTCCTCCTCTCTTTTAATCTCAAGCTCTCTCTCTCTCCACTACTTAGGTTCCCCGTTTTATTTCTTTCCATTACATTAAGGACATTAGCTTACATTCTCTCACCTCTAGCATTGATTCCCTCATAGACCTTCATAGTTTCACCACGCTTGAAGAGCTGGTCACACACTACAACACTGACCTTCATCATATTCTCAATTCTCTAGCTCCATTATAAACCAGATCTGTATCCTTCTCCCTTTCTGCCCCATGGTTTACCCCTGAACTTCGACTCATGAAAGCCAAAGGCCGGCAACTTGAACGACTCCATAAAAAACTACATATACACAAAGATATGTACAAAAACCACATATTACATTACAAGGACTGTATAACCAAAGCTAAATCCAACTACTACTCATTTGTAATCAATTCTAACATAGGCAACACCAAGTCACTGTTTTCACTACTTAAGAACATCATCCAACCCCCAGACTCCCTACCACCTCACCTATACTCATCTGCTTTTTGTAACTCCTTCATGTCATTCTTTACTGAAAAAATGCAGAAGATCTTCCTTCATCCACTCCATTATTTTCTTCCTTCCAGCTCCCCACCATCTCAGAAATTTCAGATCTCATCCGTAATTCCAAAAAACTGGTGCTGATCCAACCAACTTCTATAATCTGCGTCTCATTTCTAATCTGCCCTTCATTTCAAAAATTCTCGAAAAAGCTGTTGCTATCCAACTCCACTCTCATTTATCTCATAATAACCTGTATGAACAGTTCCAGTCTGGTTTTCGCCCCCTTCATAGCACAGAAACTGCCCTAATAAAAGTTACGAATGACCTCCTCATGGCAGCAGATTCCGGTTTACTCACCATCCTCATCCTCCTTGATCTAAGTGCAGCCTTTGACACCATTTGTCACACCATCCTTCTCAATAGATTATCATCCATTGGTATCACTCACACCCCCTTAGACTTGTTCAGATCTTATCTTTCCTGTCACACTCAGTTCATTCAGCTCAAATCTTTCTCATCCCACCCTTCACCTGTTACTTCTGGTGTGCCCCAGGGATCTGTCCTGGGGCCCATCCTCTTCACTATTTATTTCCTTCCTCTTGGCAAATTTTTTAGCAAATTTAACATTAGTTTCCACTGTTACGCGGATGACACCCAGCTCAACCTTACCAGTAAACCCACTTCCAACTTCCCACCCTCCTCCCTTACTGAATGTCTAAAAACCTTTCACGTTTTCATCAAATTTCCTTAAATTAAACAGTAATAAAACAGAAGTTCTTCTTATTGTTACCAAATCAACATTATCTAAAACTAACAGTATCTCTATTTATATTGATAATTGCTATGTTTGCCCCTCTCCACAGGTTAAGAGTCTGGGTGTAATTCTCTACAGTACTCTTTCTTTCCAATCTCACATCTACAATATTATCCGGTCTACATATTTTCAACTTCGTAATATCAACCGTCTCTGTCCCTTTCTTACCCCCCACTCTGCTGCCGTCCTCGTCCACTGTCTGGTCACTTCTCGTTTGCATTACTGTAACTCCCTGCTTTTCGGTCTTCCTCACAAAACTCTCCACAAGCTTCAACTGGTCCAGAATTCAACCGCCCGCATCGTTACCAGAACTCCTTCTATCCATCATATAATTCCCGTCTTGCAGCAGCTTCGCTGGCTCCCAGTTAAATTTTGGGTTGAATTTAAAATTATTCTTTTAACATTCAAGACCATTCACAACCTCGCCCCTCCATACCTATCTGAGCTCCTTCATATTGCCACTCCCTCTCGTACCCTCAGATCATCTTCCTCCATCCACTTAACTGTCCCTTCTGCCCATCTCACCACTATGGGGAGCAGAGCTTTCAGCCGTTCTGCTCCCCGGCTCTGGAACTCACCACCTGAACTCAGAAACATCAATTCACTATTACACTTTAAATCCACACTCAAAACTCATCTTTTCAAACGTGCTTTCTCGCTCTGATTCTTATTTATTTATTTTCTTGTTTGTAATTATTATTATAATTATTATTATTATTATTATTCGTTTATTTATTTTTTTATGGTTTGTAGCACTTGTTTTATTGTAGGGTGTCCTTGTGTGCCAGAAAGGCGTCTTTAAATAAAATGTATTATTATTATTAAATCTCATAAATAAAAAAGGTGTAAAACAATCTAAAACTGGTGTGTACTCTCTTACACATTTGCCATTTGCTGCTCTTTCACTTGGTGTGCCACCACTCGGCCGCTCTCCGGACCCCCCCACCAAGTTTTTCACATTCACTTGTGGGTGGAAACTATCCTGAAAGTTCTCCCTGGTTCAAAACTCTTGTGTTTTTTCCATGTGTTTCTAAGACCTAAAATGAAATACATTTGAAAATGTTTTGTTCTTTATGGGCATTTGCTTGTGACACCATTTTTAAAACTCCAGTAGTGGTAATTAATATGTTTTTTAAATTACAATAAGCTCAAATGAAGCCCAAACAAAGCTCAGCTGATACATTGTTCGTCAACACAATTCCATTATAGGGAGTTTATCCATACCATAACGTTTTACCATTTGTTGCGCTGCCGAATTTTTGGACAGTTCCGTGCCACTCATGTCTTAAGGGTTAACAACAACTGATGTTGTTGGCATTGAATGTTTTGACTTAATCTCTGCTTAGACACAGAAACAGTGCAAATGAAAATGTCACACTGCAATCGACTCCAGACCAACTAATGATGCAATATATATAAAAGGCGAAGAAGCAACCAAGCAATAAATGTATCAATTTTGAGCAACTTGGTTTGTCTAAAATGAAAGGAAAGTATACAGAGCCCTGTTTAGGTTCATTATATATTCAGCACTTTCCTCAAAAATGAACCATAGGTTATTTGATGTAGCACTTTGAGCACCTCCCCTTGAATTAACAGCACTGAGCTTTCTTTCGTAATGGAGGATGATATGAGAATTCACAAATAAAGGAATGTGATGTAAAATCTCCCCTTTCTTCAGAGTGCTCAGTCTTCACTTGTGGGCTTCTGTTGACCCTACAGATTGACAGTGAGGATTAGGTCAGGGAAATTGTATAGCCATTCCATTCAATATCCTTGTGTCTTAACAGGAATGTCTAAGCCTTTGGAACAAACCTGGTTGTGTCTAATTCTGGAGACTTTGTGACCTCAGGGCTACAACTAGAAAGTTAATTGATACCTCTCTATCCGTTTGTGTGGGGAATATTAATGCACATCGTATGCCTGGGCGATTCTTCACAGTATCACATTCTAGTAGGTATTTATCACACGAATAATAGAGACTCAGATGTGCCTTGAAAATTAAAACATATGGGAAAGCTGCAAAAAGGAGAATGCAATATATTTTTTTGTCCATTGGAATTTCTGCAGTTGAAGAAAAGATGCCACTCCATGTAAGTCAAATCTTAAAAAAAAAGACAATATTTTTTTATCTTTCAATTAATACTTTCTATTAATATTTTCTTTTTGTTAATTATTTTTAATGTATTGTTTTATTTCTATTTATTTTTCTTTCTATGTTTTATTTACTTTCTATCTCTTTCTTTTTGCAAGAGTGCTAATAAATCTGGAGAACATAAAAAAAGACTATAAATGAGCTAATACGGACTTACGTACCTCTAAACTGAAACTGGCAATTTGCATTTGAACCCATATTCATCCAGTGTGGTATAGTACAGAGCCAAAACAATAAAAAGGGTATCCAATGACTTACACACTGCACAATAAGGAGAGGACCAACTGGGTTTAATAATGAGTCTCTGGTTTAATACATCATAGCCTGAAATGGGCTTTTGAAAATTGTTTGATCAGCTAAAATCGTCCCACAGATCCCTCTGAAAGAGCCGTCATGGAAAAGATGTCTAAGATGAAGATCTAGCTTTCAAAAGGGGTTGGGACCTGCTTGGGCCACTAAGAAACTGAACTGATTAGTTTCCAGAATATGAAAGAACTTATGAAAGAACTGTGGAAGAATAGAAAAAAAAGTTATAAAACTAAAATTAAAAAAATAAAATTGTACCTTTTGAACTTGTTCTGCATTATCAGTCGGACTGTGAGTAATGAGTTCTTTTCTTTAGCTCTGAGGCAATAAAAAGGCTTTTCATCAAACATCCATAGTGTATATAGGATCAAATGATACAGGCCATACAAAGAGAGAGAACATGTAAGAAAATTACAAATTCAGGCTCATGGTATCTCTGACTCTTTGCCCTTGCCATAGCCAAGTATGGGGCTACTAACAGGCTGCATCTCCCATTAAAATATGCGTGATCCGCCCAAGATAACCACAGAACTATCAGGCCACAGCAGGAATCCTACACGATCACTAAAATGCCATTCATCACCTTATCTGACATTCTTATGTTAAAATGAATGTCAGAATAGAGCTATTTAAAGTGACACATTCTTGCATGTTGGATTCCATTATGAGGCAATTTGCTCTTGCAGACAGATCAATAATTCAATGAGTTCAGGCTCACCAATAAAACCTGCCTTAAAAATAACACCAGGATTATTAACCTAATTCTAAGGGGCTTGCTTACCCGTTTCAGTAATGGAGAACAGCTTGGTTGGATGTGTTTTAGTCATTAGCCCAGCCCTCTACAGTGGCTGGGTGTAAGCATTGTGTGTGGCACACATTTATGTGCTGAGACTGAACATCTGCTGATGCTATCTCTCATCCACTTCCTGTTATTAAAGTCCATGCCATGTTGTTCTTCACGTCGCAAACCTCCGACACGCTTATCGGAAATGGAAACTATTTCGAGCTTAGTGCACGTCGTACAGCAGGGCTACAGTCAGAACTTCGTGTCCCACCTTTTTCAAATACTGTGACGTGTTTCTTTTCTCCAAAAATGGAGATTCGAGACAAAAAAGGAGAGTGCAATGGTCAGAGACTTAATTCACATTTTCTGTTGTCTTGGGAAAAGTCCATCAATGCTCTTGCCATCACCCTCTTTCCAGCAGACACACTTCAGAGTAACACACACATGTGTGTATATACAGTCAAGCCTGAAATTACTCAAACCCCTGGCAAATTTTGACTTTGTTTCTTTTATTCAACAAACAAGTTTCTTCTTGATTGGAAATGACACAGGTGTCTCCCAGAAGATAAGACGATGTACAAGAGCTTTTATTTACATTTGAACAAAAAGTGACATGTCCAACATTATTCGTACCTTTCTCAGTAATCAATAGAAGCGCCTTTATTGGTGATTACAGCAATCAAACTCTTCCTATAATTGCTGACGCGTCTCCACTGGTATTTTCCCACAGACTGGGACAGTTTGCAAAAGGTATGAATAATGTTGGACATGCCACTTTTTGTTCAAATGTAAATAAAAGCTAAGAAATATTTGTTTGCCACAGTGATGCCTCTTGTACATCGTCTTATCTTTTGGGAGACGCCTGAATCATTTCCAATCAAGAAAACACAAAACAAAAAGGGGCATTTCGGGCTCGACTGTAAACACACACCACACTCTTGAATTATATAACACCCACGGATTGTCCTCGTTGAAAGCATCCCCGCTTTGACAGGTACTGAGTATTCACACATTTCCTCAGACAGAATGGCACCTCAGGAATTATTAATGGCCGATGCAGAAAGCGGTTTCGCACTGATGCAGCTGAGTGCTGTGTACACCCTGATTTCAAGCGGCATTATGCGGAGTAAAAATAAATGACATTTTTGATTCACTGATGGTGAGATGAGCTTTGCCAGAGTAGACAATAGCTACAAACATCTGAACTGACACACTGAAGGTATTCTGACATTACAGTAATGAATGGCTGAGAATACGTTTTTATGCCACTGTGGTTTTTAAATGATCATAATCATAAAAAGGAAAACAGACTAGTCATTGCAAAATGTAAACTGACTTTATATACTGCATAAAAAAATTAATAAGCCTATTTAAATATGTAAATAGAACAAACATAATAGTATTGAAAAAGAACAACAATAATGCCAGACTAAGTGTTAACTTCAAGTTTTCCTCTCTCTAAAGCCATAATAGCTGTTTTAGACCCAGAGCTGAAATATGATTCCAATTAAACTATGTGTGTATATTTCCAGTCACTGTTCTTGGATACTGGGAGTGCTCTGATTGCATTTCAAACGCTGATCCTTGCAGTGTTTGTTTGGCTGAAGATGGGATCAGACAATAGAGGGGTCAATAATCCTTTATTCTGACTTGGGGCCAAAGAAATCCCAGTCTTAGTCTTCTTCTCATGCTAAGATTGAAAACAGAACGACTCTGTGAGGCTCTTCTGGGAGGATCTCCTGCACCATGTCACTGACTTATTTCAATAATTCACATGCAACTGGCTGCCAGCCTTTGATTCAATGAATTAAACATTTCCTGTTGCTTCAGCCTAATCGTGATGAGTTTCTCAAATCCTGCTTCTATGGGACTCGCAATACAGCAACTGTTTCGTTTTCTATAGATGTTCGTATGCAGTTTCCAGCTTTGTGTAATTGAGTGGAAAAGAACAAACACCAAGGCATTTTGGGGATTTACTGTTCCTCCGTAGAAAGGAGTAATGTGTTTTTCTTTTACATTAGCCCATTATCAACTAATCCTGTCTGGGACTGTTTCATTTGGATGCCAGGTCCTTGTGGCCTACATTTAAGCCATCAAATCTAGCCAGTGCTTCAGAATAAAAACACATCTTATCTCTTCCCATTTACTGTGAAGACACCAGCATACACTTTAAATTTGTTACAGATTTGACCAATTACTGTAGATGTTGTAAAATAATGGGGGGAAAAAATATTACAGTTTTTTTGGCTGCAGAAAGACAAGAGTTGGAAATGTATGGAAAAATCTTACTCAGGTAGAAACACACTGAGTATGGTGAAGATGTCTCGTCTGATCATATCACTCCTTTTCACATCTGTGGAGAATAGTGCCTTTTTTACACCACTGATCTTTCAAATGTGCTTTTGTTTTTGTAATAATGCTTTTTGAGCCACTATCTCTACTATAATATCTTTATCTGTGTGGCTGTGGATCGACTTGCTGACACAGTCTGATCATGTTTCGCATTGTCCTCACATGAGGCTGCTCATCGCTCCTAAATATTGCCCCAATTATTGAGCATTATGCTATGCTTCCAAATTAGTGGACATAGTTTGGGGAAGGCCCCTTTCGATTCATGGATGACTAAGACCTAGTACTAGGGCTGCACAATATAGCGCACATTTACCGTCATTGCGATATCAACATGTGCAATATACATCGCGAAAGACCCAGTGCCACAGAGAATAGGGCAAAAAAATCACTGGGCATCTTCTGTGTTGCTGTTATAGATTGTTCCTTTTTGCTATTTTTTTCTGGCTAAGAACTTACTATCATTTAAATTAAGTTTACGTTTTTTAAGATTTGAAAAAATATTTTCTAATTTTTTTCAACAATGTTCAATGGTTCAAATGTTTTACGGGAGGCATTAAAATGCTCTGTACATTCTTTACATGTTGACATGGAAGTATTGCATTTATTTTTTTCCTACATAGACAAGTCAGTGTCTGGAGTCTGTTACCAGCAAATCCAAAGCAGAAAAACATTAACACTATAAAGGCTACGTTTTTACTTACCGCATGCGATATCGCCATCGCAACACTCAACATTATCGCATGTCGCATGTTTTCCTGATATCATGCAGCACTACCCAGTACACAAAGCAACGTTGGCTGAGTTCGGTGTGACTGGTACAAACAGAGCTGGATGGGATGGGATGACCTTGAACCCATCCAGCACCTATGGGATGAACTGGGATGGAGATTGTGAGCCAGACCTTCTCGTACAATATCGTTTGCCTGAACTCATAAATGTTGTGTAGAAAGAATAGGCACAAATTACTAAAGAAACTCTCTTTACTTGTGGAAAGGCTTCCAAGAAAATTGGAAGCTGTTAAAGCCACAAAGGGGGACTGTCATTAAATGGACTGTCATTAAAGTCCCTGTTGTTGTGATGGTCAGGCATCCCAGTGATTTTGTCCATATAGTGTATCAAAATACAGATGCCACATTAATCACTGTATTGAAATACTGACCAGCTAAGCAGTTATTAGGACTCAAGCTCCCACCATTCCAGAGAAAAGCCTCATTGAAGGTTATTTCATTATTTTCCTCATGCTATCCCTTAAATCAATTTGGCCTGCTCAGCATGTTTAAACTATGCAGTACAGAGCATGGAATCATGTAAATTGCTCAATTGTACAGTGCAGTGCAGTACAACTGTCTGGAAGCATCTGCATTCATTAAGTTTCTACACTCTATACCACATAGCATCAGTAGGTGATTTAATGTAGGTCAGCTGTTTTTACCAGCTTTTGATAGTAAGTGGATTAAGATGGTGGGAGGTTACATCTGGAACATGATCAGTGTGCTAAAACTGGTGACCAGTACAGTTGCTAGGCGACCTCGTGAAATCTCCAGGATTATAGACACTACTACCATTAGCTTGATTAAGGCCTACAGGAAATGATACATGAAAAATATGATGTATAGCCTTTACATTAACACAAAGAGAAGGTGCCACCTGCTTTGGGTCTACTGTGACCAAAATAAAGTTGCTTCATAGTAAAGTCGCATTGATACATTACAGGCAGTATAGGTCTAGAGGTGTGGTGATGGCAGCCTCTAATGGTGCTCTATGTCCATCTGGCTCTGTAACAGTGGCCTATGAGTGTGAATCTGTGATTTCTCATTCACAATGACGTTCCTATTCTCAGAAACTTTCCGAATACAGTCCATTTCCAAGAATAAGCCTGAGACATAACCAGATTTACATTTTGAGCATAAATTCGTTGATGTAAACAGTTAGGTAGATGATCCAGTACATTTAATCCAATGAGTCCAAGTTTATTCTGCAGTAGCTACTGGAAAATTTGGCAAAAGTTCATGAGAAAATCTATAGCATGATACAATTAGAATATGTTACACTGCAGAAAATGATGGGCCAACTCCTTTCCCGTGCAACATATTTATTTTATTTCTTTGTCACGTCCACAGTGTCTGTTAAAACAGTAATAAAGAGAGCATACTCGGTGTGTGGTCTGTACACTGCCTTACCGCGTTCTGACTAAACTTTCTCTACTGTGTTGTCCGCTACTGACGCGCAAGGTACCGAGCGCCCTCTACTGGCGGAACCGATAGGGCTTCCTATTATGGCACAATAGACATTACCCAGAACTTATAAAGTGACTAAACATAAGCAAAAAAATTAAATGGGGGGGGGGGTCATTATTATCTTTATCAACATGCCACACTCTCCCCCACAAAATTAAATGTCTCCTGACATTTCCATTTACCTTATGTGTCAACAATAACTAACACACTCCCACAGCCCATGGTCTCCAGAAGGCGTTACTCTCAATAACTTGAGTCTTAGTTACCTTGCAGTCTCTCTGAACCAAAGACGGCTGACCCAAGGTGTCATAATTCAGTACTGTTGGTCGCTGTCTCTGTCTTTGTGGTCGCTGTCTCACAAGGTCACCTTCACCTTCGGTTGCAGTTGCGCTGCCAATGTCAAACTCACCACCCTCTGGCTTCCCCAAGTGAGGTTCAGGACTTTGGCTCCGTCCTGGCCCATCCTCTTCACTCTGGCGTGGCAAATCCTCTTCACTCTGGCGTGGCAAATCCTCTTC
>JBBJLR010027130.1:0-12807 GCA_037577145.1 Brachypetersius gabonensis
GAACAGTGAACTATACAATATATTAAACAATCTAAATCTTATATACAGAAAATACAATTACGGAAAAATATACCAGAGTGTACATGGAGTGCTCCAGTGTACATGGAGTGTACATATTAACTCCAGGGGTGTCCAGCATAGTTCGGCATGTTGCCTACTCCAACACACCCTGGAAACCTGATAAGTAACAGTTGTACTAGAATTGCGTCTTCCCAAAACTAATGAAAATGGACAATGCCAGGAATTGTGAATAGCATGCTACCGTAATACCCTGTCTATTCGTGACCTGGGGTTGCAAACAGGATTGAAGAGTGCAGCAGAGACAACAAAGTACAGTGAGACCTAGACTTACGAGTGTCGAGATACGAGTCGTCTCTCGGCTGATTTTTTGTTTTGAGTTGAGAGCTAAAATTCGGGTTAAGAGCTTTTGTGTTTGCAGTTATTTTGTGCTTGCAGTTTGTTTATCCATGTGTCCGAAGAGAGTGAGAGTGAAGGACAGTGCTGAGAAGAAGCAGATGCTGGGCACTGATTTAAAAAAAATAAATTAGAAAATCAGGACCAAGGTGTGGGTGGAGTCGATATTCGGCGAATCAGAATATTTTCTAAACAGCCAACATCTATCCATGAGAACCTGCAGAAGCTGCTGCCGGTGTGGTTGAGGAGAAGCAGCTCGCAGGAGATCCGTAACGGAGGTGATGATCTGGAGAGACTGGAGCTGTTTACGCCGATTTGCTGCAGCAGACCCAGGCGCTTAGGCGTATGAGGCATCGGGCCGCGGTCGGGGTTCGAGAATTTTAAACGGAGGACCAGCATATGCTGCACATTATACTTAATAACACCAGTTTATTGCAGAACATTGTATTGTATTGGGTTGTACTTACGTTATTTATAAGCACATTTTTCTTATTTAAAAACAAAAAAATGCCGTGTTTTCTGGAGGTCCGGAACGGATTAATGGCATTTTAGCTCATTTGATTGGGGAAAACTGATGTGACATACGAGTAATTTACGAGCTCGGTCACGGAACGAATTAAACTCTTAAGTCAAGTTACGACTGTACTTAGCATTGATCTGTATGGTTTTAGTAATCCATCCATCCATCCATCCATCCATCATCTACCCCTTATTCCTGCATTCAGGTTTTAGTTATCACTTCTCGAATAATTTATTTAGCAGTTATGTTGTTTTTTTTTTACATTTACAATTTTTTGCCGGCTACACTGTTTCATTTTTAGAAGGACCGACCCACTTTGATGTGTGACCGGGGTCAGAAGGCTTCCAGTGTTTTTCTGTAAAATATTAGAAGGTGTTTCATCGGACTGTATTGTGTAGATGCTTTCAAGAGACTCCCTTATGGCTAGTAGAGTGAAGAGTGTAAATGCTGCATTAAGACATTTACACTTTTTAAGTTGTCTTCTGTGAAAATATACTGGTGAAGATGCTGTTTGTAGTGCAACGGGTTCTGTTTCCTGCCTGACACCTTTAGCTCCAGCTGGCCTTCTTTAGTTGTGAATCTAAACTTGTCTACAGTATCGGTTAGAAAAGCTGTTTTCAGGTGTTCTTTCCCCTCCAACTTAAGTGTGAGCACATCCCTGACACTTTCGTTATTAAAGTTTTTCTAATGCAGCAAGCCGTTGTACATGAGTCCACAGGAGTGACTCTGGAACCAACCCGTGGCTGTAGAACAGTAAAAGCTGAGCCTGAGACGGTCATCTTTTGCCAAGACTTTTATTTTCCCATACTGATACTGAGAAACTGGTACATAACTGGGGAGTCCTAGATCATGGGTAAAATTAGACATTAAAAAAAAACACACACACACATACCTCGTAGCAGCCTTTTGTGCTCCATAAACACTCCACTATCCCACCAGATCTCAGTCTGAGTGTTTCAGGCTTGTCCTTTAATGGGCTCAGATTCATTTTTTCCATTTGATATTTGTCAGCTTAACCCAGTATCTCCAGCAGTGATGGAAAAATAAATATATTGTTTGTCAGATTTAAACCTGTCAGTCAGAAAAAAAAAAACATTAAATGGAAGCACATGTAAAGAGATGGCAAAAAAAAAGAACTTTTTACATGAAATGAGTGGCAGCTGCCAATAGGGGTGGGCGATACGACAAGATGAGACCGTGAAGACGATCTATGTGCGTAGATCTACCAAAGCAGAGAGATCATAGTATCGTCTGTATAAACTACATTCTATATATCTGTTGCGATTCTATGCTTTTCCTAATTTTTTTTCCTTAACCAAATTTTAACCGATCTACTATTTGCCCCACCACCCGTATAGAAACGGCACCAACCAAAGTGAACTATGGCACTGATGTGCAGTTCTTGCTCCCCCACACTGCTTCATTCAGAGTGTAACAGGAAGCAATGGCTGAAATTGAATTGGTCCCTAACATTTCTTGTAATTTAAGAATTGCACTAGTTGGCATTTTTATTGTTTACTATTTCATTTTTTTGGTTCTCGTTGGCATGTCGTTCTCAAGTAGCAATCAGTGTTTATTTAGCTGTAAATAAAAATATTGGCAAAATTGTTGATTCAAATCTGTTCAGAAATGTTATTTGGCCTAAATGCTGTTTAGTTCTTTAGGACTATATTTTTACCCATCTGTCTATTGTAAATCTCTAGTTACAAATCAATATTTAAAAACCGTGATAAAATCAAAATCATGACTTAACTATAAAAAAAAATCGTGATATGATATCTTGGCCATATTGCCAACTGCTGGTTGCCAAATGTTATACAACAATAAAAGGTTACAGAGAGATCAATGTTTCGTTTTGAATGCAATAATATATTATTCCCTTTGCCATTTCCCTCATAAGTCTGGTTCATGCCTTCAACTGGAAGATCCAATTAACAGTTAATGCATGATAATAGAAGATTGTTCATTTGACTTTGACTTACTAAACTTATTTGGGAAACACATGTACAACGTTGTGAGAATGTGTGGTGCAGTTTAGACCTGATAAAACATGGAATTGCGTGTGAAAGAAATAGCAGGATGTAATTTTCACTGAGATTTATAGAAACCCTTTAAAAGTTATGTTGTAATATTTTACATATTTATAAAATTTATATATAAAAGAGATGCTTTTTTCATGTAGACACATGCGCATTCTTCATTTATAGGTAAAAATGCTTACGTGCTTTTGTTAATGAAAGTGTTTGGAACATACAGTTGCTACAATATGAAATTAGGAATTTGTCATGTGTTAATAATTGATTTGAACTGTTCAGGGACCTAATTATAAATGGGGATGACTGAAGGGGCAGTCAAATGTAGCACTAAGGAGATCTTCTTATTTTTCCTGGTCGTCTCTCTAGTAGCCTCTGTTCTCACCTACTTGGGTTTCCCTTTCATAAGTCCTCAACCGGTTCTAGAGTGTTAAATTACCATATTACTCTACATTTAGTCACATGTTTCCTGTTATTTCAGAATTTCTGCTTTATCACTGTTTCAAATATAGATAAGACATTTTTCCTCTCTTTAATTTCAGCCATGTTTTACTATGCTGGCCATGGGTATGAACACCTGGGCAGGAACTACCTTGTTTCCATTGACGCTCCACGACCCTACCGCACTGTAAACTGCGTGTGCGTGCAAAGAGTCATGAGCAAGATGCAGGAGAGGCGAGCGAGGCTCAACATCATTTTGCTGGACACTTGCAGAAAATGGTAGGTCTGAAGACCTGCATCAGCTGTTACATGCTTTGAAGCCGCATGTTAGAGAGTTCTAGATATCTAAAAGCTTAGCTCTAGTGCTTTTGAAATCATCTGATGCACCAAAAGCATTCATTTACAGACTAGAAATGTGTAAAGAAGTTTCACACCATTATATCAATTCTAGGGCTAGCTTAAGAAATGTGAAAGTCAATTTATTGATTTTGTACCGGATTTTTTATCACTATTTTTTTAAACAAGAGGTTGTTTATATTTACATTCAGTTTATCTAGAACAGTGGCTGTTTGTGCCAGAAAGGCAGTGAAGAAGTTCAAGACAGTTTCCTTACAAAAAAAAAGGTTTATTCAGTCCTGTGTGAAAGCAGTGGATCAGTGCTAAATAGCTTTTAGCCTCTTTGTTGTACTGGCTAAAAAAAAAATATAAGCTTATTGCTGTTATTTCTCTTTTTTTTTTTTTTTTTTTTTTTCCTGTTTCGTTTTTTTACTGTTTCATATTGTTAATGCAAGTGTTTAGAAAAAAAAAGTTTCCGTTTTCTGTTGCATTTTTCCTATGTTGTCATGTGCTAGTGAGGGTCATTTACAGGGCACTTCACTATTATATGGGTAAAGGAAGTAAATCCAGGACCCGAGTTTAAGATCATGTATCAGAACACTTGGAATCGGTAAACAACATTCTACTTCCCCGGTTTTGTTGCTGTTATCAATGATTAATGAACCTGGCCCTCATTATTGCAATTCTGAGGACATAGACACGCGTGACCGCACCACACCACACAGTGTGAACAATGAAATTCTTTCTCTGCATTTATTAACCAAGTGAGGCAAGAGGCTGCTGCCAATGAGGGGCGCCTGGGGAGCCTGGTACCCTCCTCAAGGGTACCTCAGTGGTGACTAGCATTTGGGATTCGAACTCACAACCCTCTGAGTGCAGGGCCAATGTCATTACCACTAGGCCATCCTGCTGCCCAGAATCAGAATCTGCAGCATTGTCAGAAGCCTAATTTCACTCAGGCTTTGTAGTGAAGTGAACAGTGAGCTTTAGGAACCTCTAAAAGTCAATTGTAAGGCAACAGTCAGTTTTGAAGAACTTTAATCAGTGAGGTGATTTTTAGTGGCCTCTGAGCTTTCCATCGTAGTTGCCTTTCAAAGAGTCAATTGTAGGGGTTTCAGATGACACAAATATTACTTATGTTCAAAACAAACCTATTAATTACCTCCAGCTCCTCTGGCAATAGAGATTGTATAACCATAAATCTGCTGAGCTTGGTTTACAGAAATACGTTCTTGCTTGTGAAAACAGTTTGTGCCATTAAAGGATTTGCCTAATATAAAATTTTTGTGTGATTTTAAGGTACAAACAAACTGGCCCCATCTCTGATTTAAACCCTCTGGCACCTCTAGGGAATACAGTGTATGGATATGCCACGTGAGTATTGTTTGTCTGTCTACACTAAATTTGAACATGCAGTAAAAGTACCTTCAGTAAAATGCCATGCATTTACAAAGAAAAAACCTAATGATCTACTCAGGACTGAGGATGCTGAAGCATTTGAGGTCCAGGATGGAGGGAAAAGCACTGGGATCTTCACCAAATATCTAAACAAACATATCCTTCAGCCACAGAAGGTCACTCATGTCTTGGAGCAGGTCTCTGAGGGTGAGTGTCTGTTTTGTGACTAATTCAGCTTAGAAGAATTTAAGGTTGGATGGCAAAAAAATAACATTTTGATCAACACCATGTGCCATGAGTTCATTTGCTATGATTTTGAATAATTCATTGTTATTTGATTTTGATTAATAGCTGTCTGGGAATAAAATACAAGGAATAGGAGGGAGAACATCAGTAAAATGAATACAAAAATAAGAAAATGATTAAGTATACTAACATCCAGCTACTTGTTTCCATGCAGCCTTTGCAGTTTCTAAACACTGATGGTTGTTTACAGTCTCTCTATCTGTATTGTTTTGTTATATGCAGTTGTTCAGTGTTTCAGGGTACTGCCAATATTCATGTGACAAATTGAATATTTACATTATACTTCCAGCTAGCTGTCCTTTATTGTGTACCCAGTTCAGTTGTAAATGTAGTCAAGGCCACAGTGGGATGCATGTCAGTGTCTTTGATGATGAGAACATACAAACTTGTCATCACCTGCGAGCTCCATAGTGCCTTCCCACCATGTTTACTACCCTGAGTAGTGTAGCTTTGATTGGTCTCTATGGTAACTATGGTGACATGGTGGTGTATGATGGAGATGCATTAGAGCATGACCTCATTCTCCAGAAATTCCCACAGGCAGTTTGCTCAGGTAGCGGGAAACCGGAGAGCACCCACCTCCTCCCACTGCCCCCTCTGGGCCACTCAGTGCTCTCTCTGCCATTGCCTGCTGTGTGTTGACTGACCTCACAAGGGACTGTAATCCTGCTTGGCTTAACACACTCGCTGAAAGAGGATATGTGATGAGCTGTGCTGTATCCACAATACATGGCAACCAGTCAGAAAAGTTTCCCCGCCATGTTTTATAAGTGCTACATGTACTGATGGCTAACAATATACTGGGGTGTATTGGCAGCTGAAAATTTCAACGTTGTGACTTTGCCCGTTTTCTCGATTTCATCCCTTCCTGTTATCAAGCTGATTTACGCTTTTAAAACATTATCCAGCTGTAGTGGAACCTTGTTAGTGGTTTGCCCAGTGAGAGTATTAACCGTTCTAAAGGGCTCTGAAGGGTGAGTTTTCAGTGTCTTGTCAGTTCAAGCTACCACTGAAGCCTTTTTTAAATTCTTTGACTCTTGATTGATCAGTGTGGAGACAGTGATTTAAAAAGGCTTTCGAGGCAACATTGCCAATAGTTTGTGTTGTTTTGTAGTAATAAGTTACATGAATGCAAGTAAAGGTATTAATAGAAGTAAGTAAAGTAAGTAAACCGTTTATTGAAAAACTGCTGTAGTAAGTTTGAGTTACTTTTTGTATATTTTCACAATCACACGCTGTGTCCGAAATCTTAGTGTGTAGTGCGCTCACACTGAAAACCAAGATAAATTCAGTGCACTGAAAGAACCCGGATGGTGCACTGAAATTGTCCAGAAAACGCAGTGCAGAACAATGCACACTTTGCACTAAACGGACGCCATTTTGACCACGTAGCGGAGGGGGCGGGACTTTCAACAGTGAAATGTAAGCCCAATCGGAGGCAGCTGGTTCGTATAAATGTAAGTAACGTTAATAAAATTATTTTACTGAAGTACACTGCGGTAAAACCGGCAGATATTTTGGCGGCTGGAGAATCGCGAGGAAATGTGAGTCCGTCACTTCCACTAAGTGCAAAATGTTAGTGTTCCGTTTAGGACAGCACTGACCCACAGCGGTGCGCACTACGCACTAAACCTCAGTGCACTGACGTAGTGCGCGGTTTCGGACACAGCTACAGTTTGAACATATTTCTGAGTTGGTCTGGCTTACCTAGTTAAAGTGAACAAACAAAAATACGGCAAAACATGTTATTTAAGAAAATTGTAATAGTTTTACTCCTGAGATTATAATATAGTCTGTAAGGCGCAAGATGTAGAGAAGATTGAAGGACGTCTAGTTTATTCCCTGAGCTGCACATAGTTTGTTTTTTATTGAAATTAGTCTATCATATGCCTAAAAAAAAATCAAATAACTTACTTAAGGCTTGTGTAGTCAAGTACTAATATAATTTTCAGTGAAAGCCGAACTGCTCATTAGTTCACCCTGAACATCAGCATACGTTAATTACAGTAGCTAACTAAGAGGCAGTTGCAATAAAACATACTCAAAAGATGTTAATAAGCAGCTGTCACTATTCTGAAAAATTGAGAGAAGAACAAAATAGTAAAAAGAACAACCTGTTTAGCTATGACTAGTTAGCCAGCTAGCTAACTGTGGCTCTTCAGGGCGAAAAAATACAGTTTTTGGTTGAAAGTTTCTGGAAGGCAGCTCAAAATAAAATGTAGTCTTTCATTTGTTCCAAATGCAAATAGGGATAAGTTCCTAGTTGGCACATTTATCTCTTTTCTACAGGAACTAATCTTGACCTCTGTGAATGCTGTAGCTTTAATTAATTGTTAGCGTTGGCTATCTTTTACGTTTACCAGGCTTTCTTCTAACTAATTTACAAGCTGAAATGCTATTTGCCCTTTTTTCTGCAACAGTTATTATAAATTAAAGTAGAGAAGTATTTATGATCGTACAGGAATCAAAAAGCACTGGAAACCCAAAGGGAAAATGTCCCACAACATGATTAAATGTCATTTGTTCATTTTCACAAGTTGTACTGAAAATGAGCCATTTTTGGGTACCTTCGTTTTTAGGGGTCTTGTATGATTGCAGGGGCCACTTTTTTCCTCCTGACACTTCATGACGGGGTATTCAAGAAGGGAACTGACTCACCGCTTCTTTTTCAGACCTGGGTAAAGACCAGCTGGTGTGTGGCCGGCAGGTGGTGGAAATTAAGCACACGCTGAAGGAGCCGCGGGCCCTCACTGACCCAGTAGGGACAGCCGGATACACCGCAGAGCTCCACCTGCGAGATGCCTGCTGGAGACAGGCTAACGGTGAGCTCCAGAACTGTCTCCCATTACAGAGAGCTGATTTGCTGGCTTCTTTATCAGCATCACTGACTGTACAGCATTTAAGGAAATGTTTTAAAGTACGTCCTTTAAATAAAGAGGCTGGTTCCCTACTTTGTTGGTTCAAATTCAGAGTTTGAGGTGGGATGTTCATTTCAGATTTGTATGAAGTGGTTCAATGGGATTGTGTTCAAGTGATTTTGATTTCACAGTGGATGTGGACTGTGGTTGTGTCACAGATACTGCAGTTCACAAAATTATCATCTTGATTAATTCACTTCTTATACAAACCGCAATAACTGAAAACATTATTAACGTGCAAATGTGCATTTTACCAACACAGCAACTTGGAAAGCATTGGTTTATAGCTATTCTTCACAAATCTGTGTAAAAAAAAACATATTTGGGTAGATTTGAAATGTATGAACAAATCCAGGAGCTTTACTTATCTTTACAGTATTACTTCATTACTTGTGTTTCCCATGTCCTGTTATTGAAGTACAGTTTTAGGCTTTTCATAATAATGCAGGTTTCTTTAATGAAAATAATTACACTTAACCAGTACATTTACATTGTTTCCATCTCTGAAATGTATTATAGACGGAAAGCTTTTAGACACTGCACACTCACAGCTGAACAGCCATGTCAAGCTAATATTTAATTACGTTAGTGTATTTTAGTCATCAGCATGAGCACTAGCACTCCTCCTCGAAGCTGATTAATGCTCACAGCCATGTGATGAGGTTGAAAACGTTACAGTGCACAGTTACTTCCTCCTGACGGCGTTTAGGCCCAGCTTGTGGTTTGTGACTCATTGCGAAAGCGTTGTGGAATAAAGCTTCATGAATGAGGCATCTGTTGCTTTTAGGGAAACAAAAGGTGGCGTGACATGGCTGATTGAACCGCAATTCGTTTTTCACTGTCCTTCGTGACATTTGTCTCCCTTTTTGTTTCCACTTTTGTTGTTTGATGACCAACTATGAGCATGGAAATAAGAGGCTCAGTGAACAAAATTAGGAACATATCTGATTTCTCCCATGACTGTGTGCAAATAGAATTTAAAGCTGAAGCAGGTTTTCTTTTTACAGCAACATTGAAAAGTTTGGAATCATTGTTTTTCCTGACACAAACCCAGTATGTATAAATGAATCTATTAAGCGTAGTCCTGTGCAACTTTACAGGTTCAAGATGATACATTTTATTTAAAAAAAAAGGAAAATGTGTCCAACTGCATTTTAATCAAAACAACGTTCAGAATTCTTTAGAAGTAAAGATAAAATCCCAAGACAGATGTAAATAAATAGCAGTTATTTACCTTTTCTTGTGATATTGAATAAAACTAAAAATTCCTTTTCCTGAATAGTCTGTTATTGTGTTTAAAAGAGTAATAAATTAATGTGACAAGTGCAATTAGTGAACAGAGGTATATCTTTTACTTCATTATTTCATACTGTGTGACTCCAGCCACAGATTATACATATATTCTTTGAAATGAACATTAAAGGAGACTGTCCCCTCAGAGAGTGACGAAGTTTAATGTTGTTCGTAACTATCCAAATGAGGGTCAGTGTTTGTGGCGCTTCCTTTTATAGTTCTGCCAGACCGGAAGGTCCTGAACTTTGCATGTGGGGTACAAGTGGAGCTCAGCTTCTCAGCTCTGTTCTCCAACGTCTTGCTCGTGTTCGGCACGGTGAGGAACGCTGGTCGGACAGTTAAGGACTGCACATTGGACCTCCGCAGTGAACCTGTGAGTTTCAGCCTTTATTCTTAAAAGAATATGTGGGAATTAGGGCTAACGCTGCAGAAAAGCATTTTAGTAAGACTTTAGGTTAAACCAGTGCGTCTTAATGCTGCTCCTATGGACCAGTTGCCTCACACTGCAGCTGATTTCTTTAATCTCTGCCTCAACACTCCTGATCCAGGGTAGGAAGGATCCTAGGTTTGCTGAAGGCTTGGATCAGGTGTGTTGAAGCAGGAAATATCTGAAACTAAGCAAACATTGATTCCCAGAATTCAACCTTAATTGCTTCACTTTGCAAGGTGATGGCCACTGATCTCATTTTTCTTGGCTCAAACTGCAAACTCTCACCAGCCTTGCAGGGAGAGTTTGGAACATGGTGTGTCTAGAAATGTTCCGTTCGTGTATGGTTCCCAGAACTACTTGCATTCGGCTTCCCTTGCTGCGGTTGGAAGTGTGTGACCTTTAGAGCATGCTATGAATGATCCAGCTTCCGCTGCATGAGGTTGGGGTCTGAAGAATACAAAAAGTCCACTGACATCTAGTGGTGATAAGGAAGTAAAGCTTTTTCATTTATTTTACAGACAATCAGTTGTGTAGATTGTTATTCATGCTCTAATGTGGCTGCAGTTGGAAAAAAAAAGGTTTGAATATCATAAAACTCAGGAAACTAAAAACTATTTATATTCTAAATAAATGAATACTGTCATCAAAATTGGTATAACATCTTAAGATATGATCATATAACTGTATGTAAGGTTGTATTGCCAATATTTTAGCAAAATCTATTCTTAAATGGATTTACGTTGATTTTGACCGGCATTAATGGACATAGGAGTTCGTGCCATTATTGATTTTAGCGGCCACTAGACAGAGCCTCTGTACATTACTGTACATGTATCGAGATCAATTAACAGACTACAACACTATTAAAACCTACAGCTGGTCTAACATGGTTGATTAGCCTTTGTTCGCCCAAAACTTGGACCAGTGAACTGACAAACAGAACAGAAGCCTGATGGTGATCAGAGGGAAATGTTTAACCTGCAAACTTACCGTTTACTCGCACTCCTCCTCTGCATCAACATCTCAGGAACAATTCAGTCAAAATGCTTTTCTTTTAAAACGTATTCAGTTGTGTTTTCGCTACACTTTCCTTCCAAGGAGATAATTTTGAAATACAGCATCACTAATGTCTTCTTCTAGCTACTAACTGGCTCAATAGCGCCATCTTCATGATAGGAGTAAAAAACAGCAGCTAGTCTTAACTGAATACAACAATAAATATATTCTTTTATTAATATAGTAAATAAAATATTACATTAACTTTATAATGCACATTACAAGTAGTGTACAGGTATGAGATTGTACACAAACTCAGGCTAAATAATGATGTCGTAGCGTTTTGCTCTGTTAAGGCTTCTGCTGCACGGCTCCGCTGGATGACAAGGGGATGGAGTTACGAGGGTTTGGCGACAGCTGTAGTGTCCAATGGAGGAAAGAGATTTAATCCCAAGCTATTTTCAACACTTTTCATTGGTTAATAATTTCTAAATTTTACAGACCCACGTGGAGACTGACCAATAGTATCGATATATGAAAAAAAAAAAAACAACAGCGACGATATGTAATATTTCTAATTGTGTTTACAGTAAACCCCTGCTTTTGGTAGGAGTTAAAGTTCAAAGAGCACCTGCGTATAGTGAAAAAGAACGTTTTATTAAAAAGAAATGCCTAAAAAGGCCTATTTTATTATAGTGTTAATCCTAAATATAGCCCCAAATATGCTCACATCGTTAAATAAAAATATACGACTTTAGCAAGAACAAAACAAAAAACATGAGAACTTTCAAGACGCTCCACAGGGGGCAATTCTGGACTGCAGCTGCCTCACAGGGCACCAGCCAATCAGCAGCAATATTAGTTGGGTTCTCAGCGAATATTAGTTGGGTTCTCAGTCAAACCGTGACTGAAAACTGAAACTGCAATTATTATTTAGCTTAGATAGTATTTTTTCCAAGACACAATGCAAACCAAGCACAGTTATTTGCCAAAAGAGCAGAAGTTCACAAAAATGGTAGGGTGTTCGTGGACAACGTGTATATATAAGGTTTTAATTTCTGCTAAACAAGCCACCTCAGGACGCATTGTATCGTTTATCTGTAATTTCAGCTCATTTACTGAATCATTTGTGTTGAAAGTCATATTGATTTCAAACTTGCATGCAGTACAGGAGTTACACCTCAATCATTTAAGATGAGTGCAAGTTAATGACTCATAGTTACTTTGTTACATCGGAACAAATCGAATGTGAATTGGATGTGTTTTCATTTGTTTTGTTGACATGTTTATACTTGTAAATAAAAAACACATTGGTTTGATCCGGGTCTTCTGGTTTGGAGGGCTGTGGTGAGTAATGTTGGTCTGTTGGGGTGGAATTGGGGAAAACTATGGATGGATTTTGGCGATTGCATGAGTCAGAGAGATGATTGTAGTCAGTTTTTTCATCTTTCTGTGGTTTTGTTATAAACCTGATGTCTGTGTCAAAGCCACATTTTGTCTTGTTACTCTCTCAAAAGGTAATGGAGGACATTTTCTCAGGACCTGGGGGCTCTGATGAAATGCATTCTCTGCTGCTGAGCAAAGCTGACAATCCTGACTGCAGTCTGAGACTGTGTTGCCTTCAAAGGCTTGAGGTATGCTTTCTACACTTGTGTGTGTGTGTGTGTGTGTGTGTGTGTGTGTGTGTGTGTGTGTGTGTGTGTGTGTGTGTGTGTGTGTGTG